>NJDD01018166.1:1206-13517 GCA_002245505.1 Calephelis nemesis | reverse complement strand
TCAGTATTTTACCTTCGGTTGATCGACAAGCACTAAATAAATAGTAGGTAAACACAAACAACCAACACGCGTATAAAACAAAACACTGTCATGGAGAGAGATCGACGAAAAAAAGAGATTGTTTTTTTTGCTTTTGTCACGACTATGGATAACATTTTACTAATTTTTGCTTACACACCTTAGGGGCTCTGTAGCTGGCGGTAGCAAACGGTCCAGCTCCCTAATTGCGATAAATGTCAAAGCCTGTCGCGATTGGAATTTGTTTATGGAAACGAAAGAGAGGCATAAAGCAAAGTCCGATCGCGAGTGGCTTTGACATTTATCAAAATTAGGCCCCTGGTGCCTAGTGTAAGTCAGAGTTAAGTAAATTATGAGTCGTGCATTCGTCGATAAAACTCGCCGCCCCTCTGAACTTGCCGCCCGGGGCGCGGGCCCCGGCTTGCCCCCCCCTAGATCCGGGGCTGGAGTTGGTATAGATTACGTTCAGTAACTTATGTGTCGAAACCTATGACACTTTTGGTCTCAAAATGTATTTCTCTTAGTTACCAACAGAGGCGCTGTTGAAAGTTTTCATACAAATAATTTACAGAGACGGTAGCGTCAATAGTAAACTTGAAAAGCCGTAAACTCATGGAACTAATTGAAAAACTGTTTTTTTTTTATGACTTGCACTAAAGACACTCGAGGGATTTTAACACATACTTAATTTGTAAATATTATTTATAGTAAACACCACAACCCCCGATTTTGAACTTGAGCGTTTCTTCAAAAAATATTGTAGATAAAAAAATAAATATCCACTCAAATTATTACTTTTTACAGGATATTATTATCATTGTGAGTAAATAATTATAAAATACACTAGAAACTGTTTTCAAAATCACCAAAACAAATTATTATTGTTTAAGAGTTATTATTTTTTTTATATTTTCCTCAAATATATAAAAGTACTTGGTGACCTTTTATTTTTAAGCTCACCAATGATATATCTACCATATGGCAAGTTTTCACCCAAAGTGCAATTAATGCAACCTACTCCATACAAATGAATTTATTTTGACTAGACTATTTGTATTATCTAAAGATTACGTTTTTCATCGGCTCCTTGACTAATCTTTATAAAAGATAGATAAGTTTTTATATATGTTTATATTACCCGACTTCAAAAAAAAAGACTTTATAAACTTTTTAAAATAATCTTCTTTTATCTCTGTGTTGGTCCAGGTCCGTTGAGTAAATAGAGCATCTGCCTCTTTGCCAGGCGGATCGTAAAAGGTCATTACCAACAAGACCACTGGTATTAGAGAGTGCAGCAACTTGCCCGGGGATCCACCTCCTTAACTGTTCCTGCCGACATGATGACACTGTCATATTCCGTTTTGAAGCATAACAGATCCATGACGGTCTCAGGTCAGCGACGCACCTATAATATCTATAGTGCCTAGAGGCCACGGTTATCTCTTACCATCAGCAGAGACATGTGCAACAAATTAAAAATTTAAAAAACCCCCGACACAAGTGCTTAATTTCCTTTTAAAAAGTAAAAAATGTCCGAGTATATTTGCAGACATTCGGTCAATCTCCCCACTTTCACCCACCACAACTTTTAAACGGCTCAATCGATTTTTATCATACATGTCTAAGAACACTCACACATAAGTTACCTTTAATACAAAATAATTGAAATCAATGCATCCGGTCGGGAGTTATGACGCCACAGACAGACACACGTCAAACTTTTGCGTCGGGGGTTAAAAAAAGATAAATTAATCTCTATTTACCTTCGTCATCGCATCACGCGTGAACGGATGAACCAATTTTGCTAATACTTTTTTTTCTATTACCTGGTCATTGTAATAAATATCAAAGACAGGACAACGTTTATCGGGTCAGCTAGTTTTATATAAATGTGAATCGCTGTATTATGTATTGTTAAACGTGAAACTCCAGAACGACTAAAATTGCACTATTTTTTTAACAAGCTTTGTAAGGCTCTAGAAATATTTAATGGTGAGAAAAGTGGGGCAAAATTGCAAAATACCTAGAAAAGCTACTTCTCTGTTTTCCCTAGACAGTGTCAATATCAGGGAGATAAAAGTCGCCGTATCGGCTAGTTTTTAAAAAAAATTATTCTAGTTTCAAGTTTGATGTTAATAAGTTCAAAGTTTTGAAATTTGATCTTAGCATTTTTCCAGTAATTACAAACAAATATATTAAAGATGCCTTGTTTACCAGAGACTGAAATGTAAAGATTTTGGCTACAATAAACCGGAATAAGGGACAGGAATAATACGACAGAAATGGGTAAGGAAGTGGTATGAACCTGGCCAAGCTTTATTATTATAAATAACATAACATAATAATAGTATCTTCACACACATATCCCCGAACAGCAGAGGCACAACCAAGGCACCCACGACTAGCCGAACTAGGCACATGTCAAATCCCGAGATAAAAAAATTGAAAATACACATTTAAAAATGAATATAGGTGATTAGTCCAAGAAAGCATTACTTTGTCTTTCGTTTCTATAAACGTGTATCCGTTGTTAGTTATTGCGGTGACGGTAGGTACACTATCATTTGCCGATAAGACCCGTACATAACCCATGTTTAATATTGCACAACCCAAATTAAAGCGCTTTCTGCATTTTTTATTTCAAACCCGTATCAGAACAATGATTAATATTATAATAAGGTAAGCATAATGTATCGAATAGTGGATCTTTCGACAGAGCAATATACATTGCTGGTTCGATAGTAAAACTTGTGGTATTCTTTCGGCCACTTCTTTAATGATATTGGAAGGGTAAAATAATTTCCTGATAGTAAGATATTTACTCCACCTAGAGACACTAAAAATGGTAATGGTGCATTTGAGGCCGGCCCTTAGGCCTCGAGCAAAAATAAATTTACCGGCTACCTTACCCTCCAAACCGAAACACGTCAACGACAAGCATTGACATCATGGAGGCAGGAATAGGTTGTAGCAATCTAAAAAAGTCGCTACTAAACTCTACAACCTAGTCAGAGGACGCGGTATTAGTGACAGTTGGTAAGCCTATAGTAGCTTTTTACTAGCTGCCTGGCAGGAAGGCAAACGGTCTTATCTGCAAAGGAGCCCGGACTAACACCGGGGGTCTGATACTTTTAAATGGAACTTTTATGTTTGAGTGGTAGCAAGAGTAAATAAGCATTAAACTCGCATTTATATAAATTTATTAAATGTAAAATATAAAAACAAATAAATAGTTCAGTAACGCAATGTATATTGAATTAGAAAATATTTCTTACAAAGGTCATAGAGTATAGACTCTATAGATCGCAGCGATGGCAAGGCAGTATAATTACGTATAGTTTGAGTTGATAGCACTGGTCCAGCAATTATTGTTGTCCGAGTGATTTGCGTACCGATATTATATCGTGCACCTCAGTAATGACAGGCTTCAGCTACGCCTGTGTCGCTCTGGTGGTGTCTTCGAACTTTTTTAACTTCAACAATTGAATAGTAGCTGTCTTTTTATGATATTGGAAGGAAAACAAGCTGACGTATTTCCTGATGGTAAGAAATTCACGCCGCCTAAAGATACCTAAGATGGTAATCGTGCGTTGCCAACCTGAGGCCAGAGTGTTAGGTCACAAGCAAAAGTAAGTTTATCGGCTACTTTATCCTCCGAACAGGAACACGTCAAAGGAATAGGTAAGGCGGTGGTACCAATCCGGGCGAGTCATTGCGAAACTCTACTACCTAGTAGGATGTCATGTTGTTAAGTCTATACACATCTTTTACGAGCTGCCTGGCAGGAAGGCAGATGGTCTTTTCTGCAAAGCAGCCCGGACCAACACGGAGGGTAACGTATGTACATTTAAAATAAAATTCAGTACAAGGATCCCTGTACTGAAACTGATCTAGCAGTAGAACGTACTCAGAAAGTAACAAGTGTTACTGTTTTTTCTCTCTTTAAATCTATATATATAATAAAACTGTAGAATAGTGAAAGTACATCACTTTATACGTTCAATCTGACTTGGTTAAAGTTAATCTGTTTATTTTTAACATTGTCTTAAAATGTTTTTAATCCAATAGATCATTTATGGGTTATATTTCCTTTTTTGTATTAAGAGCACCATCGTACAACATTTCTTAGATTATATATCTCTTTAACATTAAGTTGCCTTTGTGTATCACTTAGTTTTTAAGTTATTAAGTTTTAATTTTACTTATTTTGTACGTATTTTAGTGCACAATAAAGAGTCATTATATTCTAAAGATAAAAAAGTGGACATGCAGGTATCTAAAAAGGAACAGCAGAAGACATTTTTGTTTATCTGGCTGTCTGTATCATAACCGCAAATAAACTGATTCTAACGAAATTGGACGTGTAGGTACATTATGTTCTATAGAAGGTTATAGGATACTTTTTATCCCGCACACATAAAGGGGTTCCCGTATAAAAGTAATAGTGTAAATTGGTCTAAAATTATTTAACGCGTAGCCCGGTTTCATTTATTCATTTTTTGATTTATAGAATTTTATAAGAGTGTCCCTTAGTTTTTTTTATTGTTTTTTTTTTCAATTTCATAATCAAGTAATTCTTGTGGTTTATAACTTTAATACATAACAATCGGTACAAATTGACCAATTAACTCGAAACTAAATATTCTCGAAATTAGATAAAAATTTGCAAGTAAAAGTCGTGTTCTATATACATACATATTTCAACACCAAGTTTTGCTGAATAGTACCTAGTTATAAAGCCGTGTTTCTCAAAGAGTGCTCCGCGGAACCCTGGGGCTCCGCAAAGCATTTATGGGGGGCTCCGTGAGAATGCTAGTAGTATAGTATCTTCACGTAGAATGCTAATAGCAATGAGAAAAAATACACTTCTTGTATTACCAAAACCAAATACTGCAATAGACTGCTTATTGACCCCGATATCAGACTTCAACTCTCTTCGATCAAACCTAATATCAACCAATTGATGAAAAATAAGAAACAGGTTACACTACTAGCTTCAAAAGCTAATAAACTACGTTGTCTGTCACTTTTCAAAAGGGTTCCACCACCAAAAAAGTTTGAGAAACGTTGTTATAGAGTTAATAGGGTATTGAGTGCCTAATGTAGGTACGTGGTGGTAGCACGGTGGTAGTGTAAATGTAGTGTAGCAGATTTAAATAAATACTTGTGCGTGTATGTGTGTGTGTGTGTGTATGTGTGCATGTGTGTAAGTGCATATGTGAACATGTTTTACGTAGGTACTACTAATAACTAACGTAATCGAGCTAGTTTTAGCTACTTGCGGAGAAGATTTGTCAGGAGGAAGGTATTGAACATTTTTAATTTCATGTTTTTTGTGTGATTTAAAACATTATAAAACATCATCAACGGATCTGTAAATGGCAAGAAATACGCTTCGCCTAAATTCATCAAAAGTTTTACTGGCAGCTCTAACTTTCAATGCCAAAACCTGATAATGGGGAACACTGACATTTGTGCGCTATTTTTATGATATTGATACGGATAACGTCCCAACAACAGATGAACGATAAAAACAAAGAAGTGTTCCTTTAACCTTTTTTTTTAAATACTAATTTATAATTACATGCAGTGCATAAAAGCGGCGTGTATTTCGATAGCCGCCTACAAAACCTGTATGTAATGTAACTACGGACCATTTCGATCACCTCAGTTTTCAAATATAAAAATTCGCATTGAAATCGGTTGATCCGTTTAAAAGTTACGATGCCACAGACACACACACGCTGTGTTAGAGACGTCAAACATAACGCTTTTCTACTCGTCGGGGGTTTAAAAGCATAACACTATAGTAATATTTGGGAAGACATGTTACGTATAGCTCTAAAAATTAGGCTGAAAAGATGATGAACTATTATTAGTTTCCGAAAGCACATCGATCAAGCGAGACATTAAAGTTTGCTAGAATAAGTATAAATTATATAGTAGTAACATCAGTGGTCCAGTTAGTCATTATACAATCACCATCCACCAGCTTCCCGCCCATTAAATGAAAGTTCAGCTCTCGCATCTGTAGTTGTCCATAGTGATGTGACGTTAGGACACCTAGATTTTTTTTATGTATATGACAAGTAACGTAACTGCTAAGTAATGAGAAAAATTGAGGATTACAATGTCAATTTTAATACGACGTATCTTGAAAAATCTGTACCGACTGCCTTATCTTTTTCTATCTAATACCATAAACATACTTTTGCAATAGGCCGAAAATTTGCATTTTTGTTGCCAACACAATATTGATTTGTTTAACAAAAATTTGAAAATTCAATAAAAAGAGATATCAGAAAACAGAACCTTTTTTCATACGAGTATAAGTGATCTCTAATTTGTAGGTAATTTGGTTTAAAAATAAATTGTACAATCTATATATATAAAAATAAAACCCGTTTTGATTGGTCACGGCATCACGCGTGAATGGATGGACCTATTTTACTAATTATTTTTCTGTTGTATTTGTTATTATTAGGAGAAGGTTCTTAAAGAAAAAAATATTAAGAATATCTAGAATATCTATATTAAGAATCTCAGAAATATTGAAAAAAATATACATTTAATTTTGCATATTTTAAAAAACGCGCGTAACGAATGTCAATGTCATTCACAGCCATAGACTATATTGAAAGAGCATTGTTTGTTTGGAAACGTGGTTACTTAATTAAATTCGAGCATCATTTGTTCGGAAACGTAATAACATTTTGATTTTTCCCATACCAACTGAACGGGCGGTACGAAGTTCGCCGGGACAGCTAGTTGTACATAAATTAGGAAATGTTGTAAGTTTACAAATTAATATTATCCCAATTTTTCAATATTATATAAATAGTATTCATTGATACGCATAGTAGACGCAAGTCTTGGTAATTTAATTTAACTATAAAAAAGCAGTTCCTGCCGAACTATTACAATACTGAGCAAGAACAAATATAATTTACTATACATACAGTCTATATACATACTGTCCTTACATAAATCCAATACTGAACAAACCGATATATGATAAAGAGTCGACTATTGGCAGTGCATATGCAGCTGATTTAATTAATTAAAATAAAACAATTGCCGTCTCTGAAAAAGAAAATTATGGGCACTAAAAAGACGCAATCGATATAACAAATCGATAAAAAATAGACCACTGGCATCACATATGCAGCTGATTGGATTAATGAAAATAAAGCTCAAATAAGCACTAAAAAGACGCTGCTGCTCAAACATAATTTCAATAAATCGATAAATAGATAAAAACCGTCCATCACTAGTTGCGCAGGCGCACCTGATTGGATTTAGTTTAATCACAATAAAGCACACGCCGTCTCGAGCTATGGAAATTGCGAGCACTTACGGGACTAGCTGGTATCCAAACATAATTACACTTGCCGGCCACTCTAGTTTCATTTGACATTACAATATCTCTGACGTGTACCACAATATGCGTTTCTTGATACTGAACGGCTTTTGGGACATAACTTCAACTTTCGGAGTTTTGGCGCCATCGAGAGAAAAGACGGTCGAAGTTTTTTCATAATTATTGAATTTCCTGTTAATATTAAGTGAAAATAGTCAATTTTGGTGGCATTTTGTTTAAATTAGTTCAGTGAAATTGCACAAATGAAATAATCATGAAGAAATTAGCGTATCGTGTATTTCCTCGTCGCCGCCAAATCTCATTACATGAGCTTGAGTTAAGAGCCCACCGTTTTGCCCAAGACCAAGAGCCTGAAATGACTTACTGACGACTTATGACTAATGACTAACGACTAATTATACCTAATTGATTAAAATTGATACAAAACTTGATGCAAATTTCTACTTGACTAATGGCAAAATACTAACGTTGAGGCCAAAACCTAAAGAAAGAAAAAAGTTCAACTGGCGCTTAATATATTTTGAAATGAACCATTCAATTACCAAATTAAACTAGGTATCAAAACCCCTCAAGTCGTCAAAGAACCACCTAGATAATATCACCAACTTTTTTCATGATATTGGAAGGCAAACAAGTAGACGGATTTTCTGATAGTCAGAAATCGCCGCCTAAAGACACCAAAGGTGGTAATGGTGCACTTCCAACCTTAGGCCAGGATGTTAGGCATCGAGCAAAATTAAGTTTACCAGCTACCCTATCCTCCCAACCGGAACACGTCAACAGCAAGCGCTAACGTTATGGCGGCAGGAATAAAAGGCAGTGGTACCAATCCGGGCGAGTAAATATTCATATTTCCATATTTCTCTATCATTATTTCCAATCAAAGTTATGTTACAAAATTTCAAACTCAATGAGCGAGTAATATTTAGCTCGGCTATTTACACAGCGGTATTGCCGACCTGATACTATTAAGTATAAGCCTTTTCCGTAAAAAAAAGTAGCCGTTCGGTCAAAGCAGAATACAATATGATCACTGACGTCACAATGCATCCTTGCTATAATTATAAATTCATAGATTATGGCCCGGTGTATATCTACTAACTTTGGGTAACTTATATGATTTTGTACGGAATAAAATAAGTTTTTAATGCCTTCTATAGAAAAAAGAGTCTTCTTTTCCTATTTTCTTTCTACCAGACACATTAATTTTTAGATTAGTATCGTCACAACTTTTATAGTTTAATAATACTATACTGTGAATTGAAATATTTATTAAGGTAGTGGTTGCCCGTTAGTCGAATTTCGATCAAAACCAATTTTGATATGTTTTTGTTAAGAACGTCATCTTCATTTATCAAGATCAACTACTTTGTTTCCAAACTTTATGAATATAGTGTATGCGCCATGTGTAATCTTTTGTCGTTATCAATATATTTGTTTAGTGTAATGTTTACTTTTTGACTTAATGCGCTTTGTAAGTATTATAATTGAAAAATATTAGCATTCTGTACGTCTCCTATACAAAAACTATGAGTGCGTCTAATTTCATACTCCTCCGACCGCGCAATGTTCGTTTAGAGAGGTCCAAAGTTTTTAATTACATATTAATATTATGATTACGATAGACAGTGAAAGTGTAATGATAGATCTGACAGCACTTCCTGCCAGTCGCCATCAGCGATCGCTACAATATCCGAAACGTTCGTAATCTGCCCCGCCCGTCTATAAACACTATAATTATAACAACAAAAGAAATTGCCTAACCAGGGCTTCTCTAACTTATGAGCATCGACTTGACTGCCTCATTGGCCAAGTAGCTAGCGTACACGCCTAATTTCACTGACAAAGCCCGAGGCTCGGAATCGATTCCCATCCGATGAACATTTAGATGTCTGTATTTCCAGTTATGGGTGTTTATTAAATTTATTCTGGTATTTATTTAAGTATTTCTGTGTATTAGAATCATTGACTAACATCCATAACTTTAGGGTTAGATTCAATTTGTGTAACTAGTCTGTGAATATCTATATTTACATTCATATTTATTACACCTATTTATTTTTCAGCGTTTTCAATTTCTGGGGGGAACTAGGCTAAAGCCGCCCCTTATCCCAGCTCCCTGCGAACCAAAAGTACTTAACTTTATTTGAATATAGTGGTGGTAGGTAAGAACATACTTAATAATTTTAAATAAGTTGTATCTTACAACTATTTTTAGTATTTTAATCAATGAATAGAAATGTATCTTGAAGGATGAGTATAGGGATTCTGCAACAATGTAATCGTACCAACATTCTGATACAATATTTTTAACAGATATAGTACAAGCGCTATTTTCAAATAACACCTGTTCACCCAGCCCCCACTCCCTGGACGAAAATACTTACCAGTTAAAGTAAGTATAAGCCTAGTAACTGGTTACTAGACTAGCTTAGACAAGAAAAGCTGACTCAACTCGAAGTAAGCATAAGCCTAGTAATAGGTTACTAGACTAGCTCCCTCGACTCTGTCGCATTGATACGCGACACCCCGGTTGTCGAGATTACGAAACAATTCACATAACGGGTTCGATTAGAGAAACGTTTCTGTATTTCAGGATTTTACTAGCAATGATTAATTTGTCCCTGGTGGAATCTTAAAAGTAGAATTTCATTCACTTCCCGATTACTGATTAAACTGAAATCTTGCATGCAGTTTAAGGCCCCATACTCAGTCAGCCAGAAGAGCCAATTACCGCACTCCCCTGTTCCATGATTACTATGAAATATTGCGCTCTAAAGTAAATGTCTTTAGCGACAAATCACTATTTTTGACACTTTTAAAAGTAATTAAACACATTATTAAAAGTAATTTAAAAAAAAACTATAAAAACTGAAACACTTATCTTTAGGTATAGTACTTATCTACGTTTATGTTAAATCTGGTGTCGATATTTTCACAATTGAAGTAAACAGAAAGCAAAAGCTTTCAAAAAAGGGAAATCTTTCTTTTTGATTTTTTTCTATCGAGCAAAGTGAAATCAATCGTGTTTTGGAAACACTAGTCTAGTAAAGCATATTCATGTTAATCTTGTGTATTTTTGTCACCAATGATTCATGATTGCTTTGTATGAGCCGTCACCATGATTGCTTTGTATGAAAAAAACAGTAAACTGCTGACGTATTTTAGCGTATATGGGCCCTTAATGTGACATGGTGCTTACCTGATGATGTAAGATACAGGTGGATACAGTTGTAAGAGGGAACTCCTAAAATTTCCAACGTTGGCCAGTCGTGTTTATGCTTTTTTGATAAGATTTGGATATTTCTTCTCAAGTCAAATACTGGAAATAGCCCTTAAAAATAAACGATTGTCACAAAAATACGCATTTTTTGTAAAAATACGAATACATGTTGTATTTTTGGCATGCATTTTTTTAGTTGAATTACACGTACAAAAATCATATTATTTGTGGAGCTATGTAAATTCTATACTCAATAATTGTTTACATCTTTGATACTTAGCGAAACCCCATTATGTATTTTTTATGTATGTGAATTAACACTTGCACTTTTTTATTACTATATTATTAATAACTATTTTACTTAATATATTTAAAGGCCCACGCCCATATCCCCGAAGCGGTAGGCAGAGGCCCAACCAGGGTACCCACGACTAGCCGAAGACACTAAGTCCCACAATGTAAAAGGTGGCAAGCCTATCGACAACCGGGCACATATCCAATCCCGAGCAACGTTTTTTTTATTAGAAAATTAGAAAAACCCAATTTTCTTTTTGTTGCCCGACCCGATATTCGAACCCGGGATCTCCTGCAATCAAGTCCAACAACTGAACCGCTAGACCACAGAGGCGATAAAAAAATTATATTAGCCAGCCGGAAAAAAGTAACGCGAGTTTGGGGGTTAATATGTCGGCGCATTCCCAACAATGTGCCGACATCATCGACCACACAACGCAATGTGTGGTCGATGGCCGACATTTAATTGAATATGATAAACTATGCAACGTATGCAACGTTGCATAGTTTATCATATTCCATTTTTCCATCCATTTAGTGTTTTCGTCCATTAAAATACTATTTTAACTCCTTTGACTTGTCTAGAGATATCTTTTAGTATTTTTTTTATGTTATAGGAAGGCAAACAAGCAGACGGATTTCCTGATGGTAAGAAATTCACGCCGCCTAGAGACACCAAAGATGGTAATGGTGCGTTGCCAACCTGAGGTCGGGATGTTAGGCCTCGAGTAAAAGTAAGTTTACCGGCTACCTTACCCTCCGAACTGGAACACGTCATGACGTTATGGCGGCAGGAATAGGTAAGGCGGTGGTACCAATACGGGCGAGTCGTTGCCAAACTCTACCACCTAGTGGGATGTCACGGTGTTAGTGATGGTAAGCCTATGCTCGCCTTTTACGAGCTGCCTTGCAAGGAAGGCAGATGGTCTATTCTACAAAGGAGCCCGGACCAACACGGGGAAATTTATCTAAGTGAAATACAAATTTAATACAATTTTATCATTCTAGTAGTTACGTTGAGGTTATAGAATCGATAAACATAAAGTAAAAATGCTGTGACCATCGATTTCATCAAAACCGCTACAAACATTATTGCAAATCGCTGTACTTGACTGTGGTCTAGCCGCTAATGTTGTGAATTTAGGAGCTTCTAGAATCAGAGCGTTCAGAGCGAAAAGCTTTGTTCTACACACCTAACATCTGATAATCTATAAATCTGATAACTCGGCTTCTACTACACCGATTTGGATGAAACAAAGCCTATGTCACTCGTGGATAATGTAGCTTTTGAATGGTGAAACAATTTTTAAAATCGGTCCAGTAGTTTATGAGCCTATTCATTACAACCAAACAAACAAACAAAGTTTTTCTCTTTATAATATTATATATATATAT
>NJDD01018086.1:41825-63873 GCA_002245505.1 Calephelis nemesis | reverse complement strand
GTGGGCAACACCTTGTGTTTTATAACGGTAAAACGTTTCACGCCATAAAAGATTTGGCAGTAGTGAGAGTCTAAATTTTAGTTTAGTTAGTAATAGTTAAGTTTAGATATCGATTGTACTGAACCAATACCAAAACGACAAAAGATTGTATTTGTATTTCGACGTAGACACATAATTGGAGGTAAAAAATGTCAGATGACTGTAATATATATGGACGGAGATTGGCCAACAAATTGGATCCAAGAGGGACCACAAAACACGCATTGGCTCCGTCTACACGCTGGACTAAGACTTTGAACCAATGTGTACTCCTGCCATTTTTGTAACTGAAAATTTTCCGACTTGCGAAAAGAAATGACGTCACAGTCACGGGAGCTAGCCACTGTTTAGTGGAAACCGGTTCATTGATTAGGAAGTGTGAATGAATTATCTTTGCATAAGTGATAAGGTGTTATTGACTCTACATCTCAGATGATCGTGATCGGTTTAAAGTACATACATAATATAAAAATATTGAACTTGGTTTTTAATGTTCTATATACTCGTACATTTCTTCACCCAAATCCCTTGAGCGGTAGGCAGAGAGTATCGAGGAATAAATCACGATTCTGGCAGATGGCAGAAAGCTAAGCATGCTTTCTCCACATTAATTACTCTTTTCAAACAAATACTTCGGTTTCGAAGACTCTTGACATTACCCTAGGAAAATACCCCAGCGATTTGTCATTGAACTGTCAATCTACCCTCTAAAAACTACGTTTTGAAAACAGTTACCCAGGGCTATGTTGTACAATTAAAGCACAGTAAAATTGCAATAAACCGATTTCCATTTCAATATCAAGTCGTCCAAGTACAAATTAAAAAAGTATTTTCTCGATTTTTCTAGAATTTGATCATGAACTTTCTAGATTTGGTGGCAACTGGACTACTTCAAAAGTACGCTCTTTTAAATAAAAAAAAATTAAAAGTCGGCTTACGATTCGACCCGAGAGATCTATTGAAATTGTAAATATCGATTGTTTTATGCATACTGATTCGTTAAACGCAAAAAAAAAACTGTGAACAGTCACAAATTCAAAGATTTCAACACGATATATGCGCATAAACAATATTTATGCAGAATTTTGCTTCAAAACTTAAATGGCCAAAAAGTAAATTTCAGTAGTAAATGCTTTTGCATGATTTTTTGATAATTTTCTGATGAACATTATGATCTTAGCCCATCATTGTAGAATACATTTCAATAAATACACCTTACATTTGACGACAAAATTAATCAGCGTCCTTCTGGGGCGTTACCATAAGCTCTTAAAACAGTATTATTTTAATAATACTAATTTTCAACAGAGAAAGACAACCTTATGACGTATACCATAAAGTTGTTAATGTAAGTGAACATTTAGCAAGATGGAAATAATACTGCTTTAAGCGTTCATGGTATGGCACCTGATATCGTTAATGTCCATAAGCCTTCTAGTTTGCATTTCTCACCTCGTACCCATAAAATACCCGTAAAACTAGTTGTACACGGCGGTAATTCCAAATAGATACGACTTAGAATTTAAAAGGAAGGAGCGTACTTCCTTAAATATTGGCAAGTAATCCTTAATAACCTTGATACCAATTACCAATATATATATATATATATACGTGGGCGGCAAATCATATAACCAGGTGACCAACTTGTTGGTTTATCTCCTTGTCTTTGATATATCAACGGAGTGCACTAACACCTTCACATCAGTTAATACACCAGATTTTCTCCTTTTTTTATTTTAGATGTAAATACATTTTAGATGTTTTGTATTCGAAGCCTGTATTTCTTTTATACATGTTAGTAAATTTCTGCGTCATCTGTGAACCGATTTGTTTTTATTTATTTGTGATCCTATTGCCATCTAGTAAGGGACAGTTGATGAAATCCCAAGGAAATCCTTATTTTTTGTACCTACACTTTTCCTCGTATTGGTCCGTGCTCCTTAACGGAATAGTCCATTTGTCTTCCTGCCAGGCAGCTCGTAAAAGGGAGCACAGGCTTACCGTCACTAACACTGTGTCATCTGACTAGCTGGTAGGGTTTCGCAGCGACTTGTACGGATTGGTACCACCGCCTTATCTATTTCTCCCGCCATAACGTCAGTGCTTGCCGCTGACATTCCGGTTCGGAGAATAAGGTAGACGGTAAGCTTACTTTTGCTCGAGGCCTAACATTCCGGACATAGATTGGCAACGCTCCATTACCACCTTTGGTGTCTCTAGGATGCGCGAATTTCTTACCATCAGGAAATCCGTCTGCTGCTATCTGTTCCAATGTCATTAAAAAAAACTTAAATTTGATTGATGAAACTGATTGGTTTTCAGCTGTTTTATTGTATTTAAATTATTTATAGTTACTGGTCACTAATTAACCGATTATAAGACTGCAAATAGATAAGGCCTCAAAACTTGCTCGTTTACTTGACGTTTTAAACTCTCCGTTGACAATATTCTGTCTTTGTTTATATGAAGGTCGTCTCAAATGGCGCTACGCCAAAGTAATATTGAAATGCGCGTAATTCTATAAATAACTTGTTTTTTACGCCTATCCTGATAATGTGCTACAAGGTATGTGACAGTTTTTAAACCAGGGTGGGCAGATTCTTTTGACCGCGGGCCGGTAAGTAAAAAAAAATCTAGTGGCGGGTCAGTAAATTATAATTAATCTTGAGGCGAGCTGGTTTATTAAAACACCTAAAAATAGCAGTAAATATTACGATTATAAAACGTTGTATAAAGATAACATAAGGCAATTTTTTGAATTTACAATCCTTTATTAAAATAAAATGTATTTATGAAGTCTTAACATATGAAATACGCAATATATATGTTTAAAGTATCGATTCAGTATCTTAATTGTTCAAATTTCAAAAGTCTTAACATTTCGATCATTAGTTTTTTTTAAGGAGGTTCATTTATTATGTTTTCTAAAAAAAAGCCTCGGCGGGCCGACTGTTTTTAAACCAACTTTAGAAAAGAGAAAGTTTTGCCAGTTCTATACGTATGTGTTTTGATACAAACGTTTGCGGATTTACGTAACAATCTAACGTCAAAAGATGGTGATGCCCAAAATTTGAGTTTGATCAAGATTCAAAATAGGCATGACTGTTGAATTATGTTTTTTTATAGGCAAATAAGCAAACCGATTTCCTTATGATTACCATCAGCCTCTTAAATTAATCTGAGGTTTGGATTTTAAGCCTCTTCCTTAAACATACTGGCTACTTTATCCCCCAGAACGGAAACCGTAGACAATGGTGTAGTGGTAGGAAATGGGTGCGAGACTCTACCATCTATTAAATTACGATTTTTATAGGAAAATAAGCAAACTGAATCTGTATTATGTCAGCCTCTAAAATTACCCTAAAACTAGGATTTTAAGCCTCTTGCGTAAATTTACCGGCCACTCTATCCTTTATACGGAAACCATAGACAAGCAATGACGTTGTGGTGGTAGAAAATGGCTACAAGACTCTACCACCCCATATGTTGCACATAGTTTACTCTCTGTCTATGCCCATTTTAAAATATATTAAGTGTTTATTGCGCATTATTCGGATGCTTGAACTTGTAGTATTGATTGTTACGTTCGGCCTTCACCTGGACCTTGGATGCTGAACATTTCTACGCAGTTCTGGAATATGCATTGAAGGTTACAGCTTTAAGCTTTCCATGGTTTGCTTTAAGAAGATGTACGTCTACGAAATAACAAACTGCGCTGTAGGAATCAGTAAATGTGTGTCTCTAAATGTATAAATGTTGCGTAACATTACTCGCAATGGACTTTTGTCACCTAAACACAAAATCCCCTTTTTAATTTTCGACGTTCATGTTTTGTAAAACTATTTGCGCATAGAAATATCTCTTTCCACTTGAGTAGACAACTGAATTTTGACAGGAAGAAATCCTTTTTGATAAGATATTTATAAGTTTTCCTTAAAGACTCAATCTTCAAATCTTTTTTAGAATTTGTCAGTTTAGCCTTCACCTAGACATTAAAAATTAAAACTTTATTTCCTGCGCAATTCGTGAATGCTTTAAATGTCAGCGAGTAAAATCAAGTATCTTATGTAACTTAGTTTTTTCCTACTTCTACTAGCCAAGACCATCAATTTGTCGAAAATTTTAAGACGCGCCACACAGCAAAAAATCTCATTCTAAACTAAAGTAACTAAATCAGTAGGTACTACAAATAAAATCTTTTGCCATGAAAGTTATTTAAAAATAAAGTTTTGTTATTGTTTTTAAGAGGCAATAGAAATGAAGCAGGTACTGCCAAAATGATTTATGTAAAGGAAACAATAACTCCTTTGCAGTTTTGTTACATGAATACTGAAAGGACCCAACGACCGTTGGAAGACATGTTATTGCGAACTCCGTCGCGCCAATTATATTGATTCTATGCAGTTTAAACTGGCTCGCGAAGACAGCGCATGCACCATTTTAGGTCAACAGAATCTTGAAATTTTTGGTAGGATTGATGTTTCAGTATGCATTGTTAAACATCTTGTCATCTCTGAATTTTTTTTTTTATTTGATTGTTCATTCATGAGGAAAGATAGGGCTATCACACTACAATCTTCAAGTGCAGTGTAATTGTTGAATGACACTGTGAACGCAACTAGTATTTCTATAAATAACTTGTGTATGATAAAGAGACGTGTGAAAGTTTTTCTAGAGGCGTGATGAAGTGTTATGGATATTGATTGTCAAGAGTCAGTATTTGGCCTTCACATTTTCCTTGAATGCTTAACTTCTTTGTTAATTCTATTTTGTCTGGTAATTTTGTCATGAGTTTCATTTGTTTTTTACAGAATTGGAAGTCAAACAAGTAATTATATTTCCTGATAAGTAATACGCCATAATATGTCCATAGGGTTGTAATTTTAAATTGAGATTCTATTCTATAAGTAAGACTGGAAGCCTTATCCACATACCTATCATTCAAATCAAAGCACAATAATGGTTACTTACTGTATATAAGTTGTGGTAAGACATCGCAAAACTCTACCAAATCACGATCAAGTCATATAAAACTTACGCTCTTCTCTTACCTCCTAAGCTTCTTAAAACTTAAAAACTTGGCATCACAAACCTATTATTTAAGTTATAGCATATTATTGGTAACTAACTAAATACTTTATAGTAGAAAGCAGTTGTAAGTCATCGCAGAGCTCTACCATTCTCCTACCTCCTAAAATTCTTAATATTTAAGAAATAGGCCTGGCCTTCAAAAAATCCCGGAAGAACACGAAAATAGCTTGTTTGTCCTTATGTATCATAAAAAAACTACTGTTTTAATTTACGTAATCAATCTCAACTAATCGGTTATTTCCAGTAAATTACAATACATCAGATAAGAACAGACAGTCTAAACGCATTCCTTGATAACACATCTGATACACAATCAGTCAAAAATCGAACCCGCACTAACTACCGTGCTGGTTTATTGACTAAGAGATAAGATGGTGTCAAAAATAGCTTGTTTTCAACATCGTTTTAGCCTTCCGTTTACACTTAAGTAACTTAAGTCACAGTACAAATATGAAACAGTATGGAAACCTACAAACGTTCTTAACGCCACATTCAAACTTTGACATCTCCGAGGTCCGTAAGCGGTTTTCGCGGTGTTGCAGTAGCGAGTGCCGATTAGGTGCTTGTCGATGCTCATGTTTGTGTGTGTCTCGTTTCGAACGTTTGTAGGTAGTTTCCATACTGTTCCATATTTGTATTGTGCTTAGTCTAGGTCTACGTCTACCTGATCGTTGCTATATCGCGCTGCATCTTTTGCGTCCACTGCATGACTTTGACCAGTGCCTAAATCGTGTCGTTTTAAAGCTATATAGGCCCTTCAATTCAATTTCAATTCTGTCATCTTCGTCAAATGCGAATTAATAGAACTAGCACTCAACTCCCCTTTTCGATGTAGTATATAATAAAAAAAATATCACTTTCATGCATCTCGTAAGGCTAGGCTGTCTGTCCATCCATTAGGTGGTCAGGCTAGTGCATCGGCCAGTCCGTTGAAGGTTTACATGATATGGTACTTGCCCACTACAAACTACTCCACTACAAAAATCAGAAGTAAAACTCTTGCCAATGATTTTTGGAGAGAGCGGCATAGTAAAAATTTAATAGCTGCTGCATCTAGTGCTGGATTAGGTACCCGTAGCGAAAGAGAATCAATGGCAGTAAATATGCCATTTTTTTTTCATGTTATAGAAAAGCAAACAAGCAGACTGATTTCCTGATGGTAAGAAATTCACGCCGCGTAGAGACACCAAAGATGGTAATGGTGTGTTGCCAACCTGAGGCCAGGATGTTAGGCCTTGAGCAAAAGTAAGTTCACCGGCTATCTTAAGGAACATGTCATGACGTTATGGCAACGGGATTAGGTAAGGCGGTGGTACCAATCCGGGCTAGTCGCTGCGAAACTCTACCAGCAGTCAGATAGTTAGTGATGATAAGCCTATGCTGACCTTATACGAGCTGCCTGGCAAGAAAGGCAGATGGTTTATTCTGCAAAGGACCCCGGACCAACACGGGGAAAAAGTTAACTTTTAGTTTGCTTGATAAATGCCATTTCGCATTTGCTACTAGATATGCTAATCTTATGTTATTGGAAAGGTTTTATAATACATCAGATAAGTAGACAATTAAGACACATTCCTCGATAACATATTTGATTCACAATCAGTCAAAGGTCGCAATCACACTTTGCACTTACTAGATGGTAGGATTTTTCGTCAACTTACCGGTACTGCTGCTACCTCTTTCTCTATTTCTGTCATGTCCGTGGTGCTATCACGTTTCACTTTGAAGGGTGGTTTCTCCGCTTATAAATAGAAATGCACACACACATATAGATATCTTCACGTCAAGTCCTTTACGTGGTAGGCAGGGAGTTTCAAACAAACACTCCGGTTTCAGAGACTTGACATCACCCATGGATAAACCCGAACGATTTGTTTGTGGAATGATCCTTGGTCTCCCCGAGTCTATATACAAACACTCTGGTTTCAGAAACTTAATATCACTCTTGGATAAATCCGAACGATTTTACGAAATTTGTGTAATGATCTTTGGTCTCCCCGAGTCCATACATCCATCCGTCCACACTCGCATTGTTTTTCTGCTTTGTCAATCTTTCAGCTGTCATTCTTACATTAGAAAACTAGAGGAGCATGCCCTAAGGCAAAACAAAGCCCTAGGAAGGGGTTAATGTCTTTCGGTCTTGGCATGACTTCTATTACGCTCACCCACGACCACTATCACATCATCCAAATTAAGTATTTCGTATTACTAAGAAACCCCCTTATGTGAAAAATAAATTTGCATTTAGCCGGTTATGATTATGTGTTTTAAATTCTTAATTTTATTTCAAACCAACAAGTCACGTTTTTTTCCAAGTTTAAATATAGTTTCTCATTGTTAGTTACATTGAATTTCGCAATATTTACTCTTTTGTTTTAAGCATTTTATTTAAAACAAGGCGGAATAACCTCTTTGACATCAAAAATATATAGTTCGGTCGTGGTCATGGTTCTATGTATGTATACATATTACAGAACGAGATAGTTTGGTTTTACCGAATTGCTAAAAAGCGGGTAGTTCTTAATTCAACGCACGTTTTTTTTATTAATTCCATAACTTTTTAATATTTTGATGTTGAATGGCAGCTGTGCTTTCTGATTGGTCCCATTATTACTTGAAATTCGACTACAAACTCAAGTAGTTTGTTTTTTAGATATTAAAATTTGATCTTTTTTTTTACTTTTGATTCGACTAATTATTTTTGATAAATACCCAATGATTAATATTTTTTATTTGCTTATATGACATAATATTAAAATTTAAGTTTGTTTTTTTTACAATTTGACTGATTTTAAATTAAAATTCAATACGCGACACTTAAAAAACATGAAATTATAACATTGCATTTCCAAGTGACATGTGGACTGCCCAAATGTCGGGAACTTGATATATTGACGTGATCCCATTTACATATTTCAAGAAATAGAATAACTTTTTTTCGCTTTTGTTTTACTTTAAAACTGGGGAATTTCAAATTAAAACATGTACTTATCTTAATTTGAAACATAATTAAAGGGGGATTCCCGGAGTGGTTTGAATAAGATATATAATCGTTTTGATAGTTTGAGTTTAAAATTTATGATAACTGCATTTTGTTTATGTAAGGTACAGAAAAGGATATTCTTTTTTTATAATTTACGACCAAAATGGTTATTGAAATACATATAATATGTAATGATAGCATCGCCTTTTCGCACTAAGGCTTCAAACTGGATCTCAGCGATTGCGGGCCGGCGGCGAGAGCGGCGCGATCTAACACATAGATTCTTATTGAAGTGAACTGGATGTCAGGAAAGCGGGAGCGTAACGATCTGGCCGCTGACATGGAGTTCGGCCATAGCTCGCCTCGCCCGCGCCCGCCCCGCTCTCGCCGTCGCCCCGCAAATCGCTGAGATCCAGTTTGAGGCCTAACTACCTAAGGGAATCTCCTCAACTCAAATTTGTTCAAGAAATTTACCAGCTCATTAATTTTATGATGTGGTTCAAACCGGACTCTCTTGATAAACATGTTTTTTATGCTTCATATGAATCGATTTAGATTTCAGTAAGTCATCTAAGTCACAAAACTTAGGTGTGTCTTCGATTACCCTGGGATTCCATCATCCGATCTAGACTTGTTTGTCCCGTCCCTCGTCGAAAGACTGCGCTCCTTCAAATAAAAAAAAAATTCAAAAAATGTTATTTGAATATTATATATATTCTCCTCCTCCTAATTTTTCGAAGTCGATTAACTATGTATCTGGATCATTTTCGTGTTGCAATGATGTATGTATTGTTTTAGCAGATTCATGGCCAAAAAATACATTTAGCCAAGGTGTTGGCATAATAAAGTAATTTTTTTAGCTTTGGTAAAATTATATAGGAGATGGACCACTTTTCATACAAAATTTGCCCTGAAACCAACAAGAAGTACGCTATGCTTACGATACTCTTATCAATCAATACTTTTCTCCGACATCAAATCTGTATCACGGATACTTTCGTTTCGAACTATATTTATAAAAAAAATGTGTAAGATTTGGGGTAACGTTCTTTTGATTAATTATAATATCGTCAACGATTGTAATACGTAGAAATACTTAAAAGAAACCAGAATAAATTTATTAAACACCCGGACCCGGAGATTCATCACACACATGTCTGCCCCAGTCGGGAATCTAACTCGAGCCTCTAATTTGGACGGTGGAGTTAGGCGTGTACGCTAGCCACTCGACCAAAGAAACCTTCAAAGCCGGTTATGTCGCACAGTTATTAATAATCTGTTCTATAACGACTCGTTATTTATGAACGAGTTCCTTACGCAAGTCACAATAAATTATTTTGGTATAAAAAAAAACGCTCCGTAAGCGGGCTTTAACACGATAGGTTTTGCTGCCAGTTTTGCCACAGTCGTTGATTTGACTGACGGTTGACTGACATTTATATGCATAGACATTGTTAACAATTATTCAAACGTAATTCAGTGACTGGTAAAAGGGATAGAAAAACCAATCGTGTAATGGCTCGGTTGTTCATATTATTCACCGGAATGTTACTTTCATTATTGGTTCGGTTCAATCCGGATCAGTGTAGAAAATGTTGCTTTAAAATCGTGATGTGTTCGTTATAAGAACTTGACTGTATTATTATTTATACAAATTGAACGTTTATACGATTCTGCTTCAACCGCATGTCGTCTGTCTCTATACTAACTTCAGACAGTGAAAGAAATCATAATACTGCAGCTGGTAGTTGTTTCCCCGTGTTGGTCCGAGCACCTTTGCAAAATAGACGATCTGCCTTCCTGTGCCAGGCAGCACGTAAAAGACGAGCATAGGCTTACCGTCACCAACACCGTGACGTCCTACTAGGTGCTAGAGTTTCGCAGCGACTCGCCCGGATTTGTTACCAACCGCCTTGCCTATTCCTGCCGCCATAACGTCAGTGCTTGCCGTTACGTGTTCCGGTTCGGAGGGTAAGGTAGCCGGTAGACTTACTTTTGCTGGAGGTCTAACATATCGGCTTCAGGTTGGCAACACACCATTACCACCTTTGGTGTCTCTAGGCGCCGTGAATTTCTTATCATAGGAAATCCGTCATCTTGTTTGCCTTCCAATACCATAAAAAAAGACTTATTTTTAGATTTGTAGATTGTATTTAGTTTGATATTGGTGGTGATTCTGCAGTCTGCACTAATTTTAAGTTTCGCTGTTTTTTAACGAAAATAATAGAAAAATGCTTTTACTGTTGTCATTAATTTGTACGCAACATTTCTACAGACGTGTTATTGCGTTTTATCTATATTTTTTAATCGTTGATTAAAATCGTCACAAGTTATGTCCTAATTTGAAATGTCTAAAGTTTTCCGTCTTTTTCCATATCATATATATTCGTCTCTGTCGTCTAGTGTTTCAACAACACTTTTCTGGTTTCTAGAGTTCCCAACATCGATCCAGGTCGGGCAACATATTTTATGTAACATATCATATTTAATTGGATATGTGCCCGGTTGGCTATAGGCTTGCCACCTATCACATGGTGGGACTTAGTGTCTTCGGCTAGTCGTGGTGTACCCAGGGCACCCACACACCTCTGCCTAGCTTTCCGTGGATATGAGCGTAAAGATTTGATTTCATTGAAAATAAGAAACACCTAAAATAAGTTAGTGCTTATCAGAATTAGCACCATTACCGCCTATTCCTGTCGCCATTGCCGTGGTCGGGTTAATACCCTCGACGAGTGATTTATTTTCGTCGAAGATATGCAGTAGCAATGACACAAGGGTTTATTATCGTGAAAATTATTCACCAGACTGTTACCTCCGTTAGTTGGTTTATTCCGGATCAACGTGGGACATGTTTTTAAATTGTTAAATGTTTGTTGCAAAAACTTTTGTAGTTTTTTCTTTATACAAAATGTACTTCGTCGGGTATTTGGTCTTGTTTAAACTTACACATACATACATATCTTCACGCCAAGTGCCAGACCTCACGAACCTGACAAACCTGTCCTGCTTCCTTCACATTCATTACCCTTTTCATACAAACACGCCGGTTTCGGAGACTCTTAACACCACCCTCGGATTATATCTGATTGATCTGATCGTGAAATGTCAGCCTTGGTCTCCCCGGGTACCTACATCCATCCACATTCGCATTGTATATCTGCTTTGTCAATCTATCATCTGTCATTCTTTCCACATGACCGAACCAGCGGAGCATGTCCTTTCGCATTTTAACACCAATACTTTCGTTCAATCCCACTCTTTCTTTCTCGGATCTCACTGTTACGAATGCGGTCAGCAAGCGTTACACCACAGATTTTCCGTAGTGCTCTCATTTCGACTGCATTTATCCTACTTTCATGATCTTTCTGACATACCCAACTCTCGCTTCCATACAATAACGTTGGGATAAGCACAGAATTATGCAAAGCGAGTCTAGCTTTTTGACTCACAACTTCAACGTAACTTCAAAACTTTACCGGGTTCTAGACGGTAATAAATATTGGCTAGCATCCGTCTGGATCGTTGATTTAATTTTAATTTAGTAGCAATCGGAAAATTGCTACTAATTTAAATTTTAGTAGCAATCGGAAGATTAAAATTAAGTTTCCACTACAGTTACCTTTGTTGGAAGACATATTTACAACCGTTTAGAACGACGATTTCATTTAATTTAGTAGCAATCGGAAGATTGAAATAAAGTTTTTCAATCTCTTTCAGACATATTTACCTATCTATTTAAATATTTATTTTTATAATTGTATCTTGACTAGATATATAGCACTCATAACATAAAGATATAATATTGCTTACTTTAACGCTAGATTCATTTTGTATATAGATAATTATTTTATTATAACGTTAATACTCGTCATTGTTGTGTGTCGATTTAAAGAGTAAGATAGCAGGTAAAGCGCAAAAGGTTTAGCATCTCAGCCTCTGGTTGGCAATGTACCGTCAAAACCTTGGAAAAAAGATCTTTCCTGAGGATGACTCGGTGTCGAGGCGAAACGTACGTCGAGTGCGATTTGGTGTTGTCTATAGTGAAGTTCTTCGACAAGGTTGGCGAAGGACGTGACAAGTGGTTTTGTTTCTCGATTTCGGACTCTATTCGTAACCTGGTCGCGGAGGTGGCGGTGGGTACGTTAATTAGGCTTGTCACATTCTGTGTCATTTGGAGGACTATTTGCCACAACAGTTACACTGCTTACGCGAAATTAGCAAAATGGAGGCTTATTTTACATCTGCAGACTCTTATCTCCGAAAACGTAGGCAGAAGTACAACCAGAACACCTGTGCCTAGCCAAATACACTAAGTCCCGCAATGTGATACGTGTTCTTTTATTATCTACCTTGAATATATTAGGGTTTTCCTCATTAATATCCTCATTCCGCGTGGTCATCGCATCACACATAAACGGAAGGACCAATTTTGCTAATTTTTTTTGAAGTGAAACTTTTTTATCGGGGTTGGCAAAAAATTTAGAACATTTTTTCGTTACGTGCCATCTTTTTCTTATCCCTACTATTAATGAAAAATAAAAGAATTTGTATTTATGTCTACGATAATAAAAGCCTTTTATTAAACTTTATCTAATTTAACTTTATTTAACCAATTTCTGTAAAGTTGCGTATAGTAAATTATTTTTTGAAAAATAACGTCATAAAGAAAGTTTCACTCTTTACGAGTGTACGCTAGTACGTGTACGCTAGTAGTTTTGTTGTGTTAGTTATTGTAAGGTTCTTATGAAAAGAGCAGGGGTGGAAAATGGTCAGTAAAGTCATTAAAAGTCAGTTTTTTCGAAAAATGGTCAGTTAAGTCAGTATTTTGAGGATCAGGGGTTGATAAAAACCAGACTAGCCCACTAGCTAGGAGATAGAGGTGACAAAATTCCCTATAATAGTGAGAGTTCCTTAACATATATATTTTTTAGTAGGTTTCTAAAATGACTATTTTGTAGAACTTGTTCTATTATAGTCACTTCGAATTTCACGCATTATCGTGTATTTCATAAGTGAGAAATTTGTCAGTTTAATTGAATTTCAATATCTTTAAAAAGATTGATCATTATCAACAAATTTATATAATTCTCGTGTAATATCTTTACCTCCTAAGAAGCTGATTTTTCGTTATAATAAATTTACATCGTAAAAATGGCAAACGGAAAAATAAGTAACATCTTAAAAAGCTGAAAAAAGGCACTTTTGTATTTGCCTGAATCAAAAAGAAGAAAATAATTTTCTATAAGTGCAACTAAAAAATGGTTGAGTAAGAACATTATATTTTATCGTTTACTAGCTGCATGTTCCGGCTTCGCTCGGATAGTAATTTTTTTGATTAGAAATTGAGATGTAAGCTACCCTATCTTTCGAGTTGGATCATATTGCACACGGTGTGCAAATTTTATTAAAATCTGTTAAATAGTTTAGGAGTCCATCGCGGAGAAACAACGTGACACGTAATTTAATATATTTAACCAGCTTCATTATTTTGTCTCGATTTTTTTAAACTACTTTTGACAGTAAATGAAATGGTCATGAGCATTTTTGTTCAAAATTAAAAACTTTCGATTAGTAGCATGTCTATCTGGTTAAGGATTAATATTATGTTGTTATATGTTAAAATAATGCATTATTTTAAAGTGCTATTAACCCATAAAAATGTAAGTGTATAGCTTGAATTTTCATAGGGGAAACATTTTGTCATTGATGTTTTCACAAGCTTTAGAAAGGGCGATTTGCATTGCCCTTTTTTATGAGCTTTTTATGATGCCAAATATATAAAAAAAAAACATTTTATACACGACAATTAATATACCTACCAATTCTATCAATGTTGAATTGACCGAATAAGTATTGTAGGATTTGGTCAGTAAATGGTCAGTATTTTAGAGGGTTTTAGTCAGTAAATTCAGTATTATTGACCTTCGAATCAGTTTCCTCCCCTGAAAGAGAAATACGGCAAACTGCAGAGAAAACGTGAAAACAATGCTTCAGTCCATAAAAAAAGAATTAGCTGTTAATGTCGAGCGATACGAAGTTCGCCAGGTCGGCTAGTATATAATATTATCTTAACATTCAGTGACTTTATCAACTTAAGTAGTATTGAAATGGGGTCAGGAGATAAAAGTACATAATTATATAATTATATACATACCTACGTCAAAAAAATCCTTGGGAATCCATTTCATTTCTCAGCTGCTAAGGAATGTGCTTCGAGTGTATCTTTGTGTATTTGTACAAATCACTAAAGCAATTTTCGTTATTATTGCCCGGGGTACGCTTGGAAGAAATGCTTACTTTTATTAAGTTCGCTTTTTTACATAATATGTTTAGTGCATTAAAGGATTACAAAATAAATTGTGTGTCAGCTTTTTGATGTGTCAAAAAATGTAGCGTCTATATTTTGATCTTTCGATTTCCAAGACGGGCAACTTAAAATGTGTTTTTTTATTTCTTATAAAACCTACCTTGATGCCTGCCTCGTTGGCGATAGATTTACCCTCTATCGCTTTGCGGGAGCTAAGTCATACCTTCGGCTAACCAGGATTGCCTTAGTTATATCAACATCTTTGGTGATACGGTGGAAGACATTTCAATCATTATTCGACGTCATTTCCTAAAATTTTAATTTTTAGCGACTTTTTAGCAATACTAAATGCTTTGTGTTTATCATTTAACTACCTTTAAGATTGAAATCAACACAAATGAGTTCATTTCAGTTCACAGATGAAGGTATTTCCTAAATTCAAAACGCTTTTGCGCATTCAATTTCTTTGTTTTAAAATGTGGTTGCATAATTTTCTCCGTCCAATTACATACATACATATCTTCACGCCGAGTCCCTTACGGGTTAGACAGAGAGTATCGAGTGCCAGACCTCACGATCCTGTCAAACCTGTCTAGCTTCCTTCACATTCATTACCCTTTTCTTACAACACGCCGGTTCTGGAGACTCTTGACACCACCCTCGGATAATATCCGATTGATCTGATCGTGGAATGTCAGCCTTGGTCTCCCCGGGTACAATCTCCATCCAATTGTTTGTGATTGGTTTGTCGATTTACTGTGATTTTGAAATACCATTGTCTGGCTGTTAGGATCTTTACATAGGTATATCCAATTGTTTGTGATTGGTTTGTCGATTTACTGTGATTTTGAAATACCATTGTCTGGCTGTTAGGATCTTTACATAGGTATATTTGTAATGGAATGAGTTTATGGGAGTTCCAAGATAGATTTATTCACGTGCATAAAATATCTGTCATCCATCCCACATCCTACGACGGTGTGCCAACCTGTTCTTTTCATCCTTTATTCTTATTGGTTTAAGTAACACTTAGACATAAATGTATTTGGTGATTTATGGTGAAACGGTGTGAACACAACAACAACCATACAAGAAATGAGGAATTTTAGTTGTTAAAAGTCGGACACTACATTCGGAATTCGAAACGTATCGCGGCCATGATCCTTTAAGCATCATTCAGACGGTTGTAATCACGCTTTCCACAAAGATGACGTTGGTGGAAACTTTGTTTGAAACAAATAAAAAGTTGAATTAAATCTACGTTCCACACAGATGCAAACAAATGTTTTAATCCATCTGCCTTCCTGCCAGGCTCACCGTCACTTACACCTTGACATCTGACTAGGTGGTAGAGTTTAGCAGCGACTTGCCCGGATTGGTACCACCGCCTTACCTATTCCTGCCGCCATAACATCATGACGTGTTCCGGTTTATAAGGTAAAGTAGCCGGTAAACTTACTTTTGCGCTAGGTCTAACATCCCAGCCTCAGGTTGGCAACGCACCATTACCACCTTTGGTGTCTCTAGGCGGCGGGAATTTCTTAACATTAGGAAATCCATCTACTTGTTTGCTTTCCAATATCATAAAAAAAACATAATTTCTTGACAGCTTTCCCGCTTATGTTTCGTTAATGCTTTAAATATAGTTAATTGCGTCGTTGTACTCTGGCCGGTTGAGATAGATGTTATCTTAATGTCTTCGCTTTCAGGTTAACGCAGATGATTATATATTTGCTATTTACATAACTAAATTTCTATAAATACTACTAACCGTTAATTTATGCAATTTCTCTATAATAAACACTATCGAGTTTGTTTCGAATCTTAGCGCTCTACAACTCGCGCTAGGAATGTTTTATACGATGCAGTACTAGCTTAAAACTATAAGTTATAATACGAATAGATTACATGTACCGCGTTTTCAATATTTTTCGACGATCATAATTTTATATTTTTTAATTATATTATGAATGCTAATTTTTTTAAGATATTTATTTTATTACATTTTTTATTTAATGATATTGGAAGGCAAACACGCAAACGGATTTCCTGATGGTAAGGAATTCCCGCCGCCTAGAGACACCAAAGGTAAGGTAATGGTGCGTTGCCAACCTGAAGTCGGGATGTTAGGCCTCGAGCAAAATTAAGTTTACCGGCTAACTTACCCTCCGGATCGGAACACGTCAACGGAAAGCATTGACATTATAGCGGCAGAAACAAATAATTCTAGACTTATGTGACTTTATTTATTTATTATTAAAAACTACCTACCTGTTCCGGCTTTGCTTGGCTGGTAATTTTTTTATCATAAATTTAGATGTAAGCAATCCTATGTTTCAAATTGGATCAAACTGCACACGATGTGCAAATTTAATTGAAATCGGTCAAGCAGTTTAGGAGTCCAACGCGGACAATGTGACACGTAGTTTATATATAGATATATTATGATATTATAAAATGTTATAGCTATATTTCTATGTGTTAGTATTGTTGATAAATACAAACATATTATACCTAGTTTGGTTATTTTTGTTTAGATCAATTTCTGTAATTTGTCCAGGGATGTATTTATTCCTTTTATTCTAAATATATTTTATTCATATTTCAATTAAGACGACTTTGCAACTAAAAGGTTTTAAGGTTGACCGACTTACATGTTTCTGCTGCCACGAGGTGTTTCATATTGACGTGTCCCGGTCCGGAGCCTTTACCATGAGTAAGGTACGTTTTGGAGTATATGACGCTTTTAGGCCCTTACCGTGTGTTTTACGGCTTTTCAAGTTTACTATAATCGCCACCGTCTCTGTAAATTATTTGAATGGAAACTTTGAAGAGCTCCTCTTTTAGCCTACACTATAGTAGAAGTAGTTTGGTCTAAAAGTGTGTTTCTCTTAGTTACCAATAGAGGCGCTGGTCAAAGTTTCCATACAAATAATTTACAGATACGGTGACGAGTATGGTAAACTTGACAAGCCGTAAACACTTGGTAAGGGTTCATAGATTTCAACACGTAACTTACCAAACGTTATCTATACCAACTCGTGGTAAAGTTGTTCCTTGTCTTGTCCTAGAAAAGTATATAAAAAAGGATCGTGATGGCATAAACGCTATTCTGTAACAATATTTTAAAAATACTTTAGTTTTCTTAAAATAACATTCAGACATTGTTGGCGTGGGTTAGTCATGTGAGCGATATTACAAAACTAACGTGAATGGCTTGACAACAAAACTTGACGCCAGGTTGGCACTTATTCAGAAATGTAATTATTCAATGAAATATATGGCTGAGTAAAAAATATAAAACAATGGACGAAATAATATTTAAAAAAAGTGTAAGAAACATGCTAACAAGCTTTCTTTAGAGCACAAGAGCTTCTATTCAATAGATACATTGACGTTTTAGTTTCTCTCGTCTTCGCGTCTAAGTAAACTCTTTTATTTAATATTTTTAATTAGAAAAAAAATGATTCATCTTGTTTGGAAATTCACCATGTTTAATTTGAAGTGTGTCATTTAAGTTAAACCTGCTATTATGTACTTTCGAGAGTATAAGTAAATAAAACCTTAATAAACGTATGTGGTCTTGAAAAAAAAGTCTCTAAAAGAACAGATCAGATCAGCTGGTCTGGTCTAGACCAGTTTTTTATTGTCTCCAAAATACCACAAACTCTTATAAAATATGACAAAACTCCAATGTGCCCTAACCTTACCTAACAGATGCGTTTGTAATGCATTTATTGATTTTTGGCTTCATACAATGTATGATTAGCCAAAAACTTGGGTCACGGGTATGACAAATTATAGATATTTATTTAAATTTATATAGATGTAAAAAGGGTGTGTCACATGACACGAAGTTCAAATCACATTGTTTGCTTATGTAATGAGGGGAATAAGAAATATCGGCCAAATTGGAAGTAGAACTTACATCCGCCGTCATTCGTAAATACGATTCAAAGTATTGCCAAGAGTCGAGCGTACTTCAAATAGGTATATCTTTTACTAGCTGACCCGGCGAACTTCGTACCGCCTTAGCGTAGCAATGATAGAATATTAGAAGAATCGTAGAAACTACTTTATTTTATATAGCTGACCTATCTTACGTATGAGTACCAATTCAATTTGAACTGCAAAATTAAATGTATATTTTTCAATATTTCTGAGTTATTTTCTTAATATTTTTTTCCGTAAGAACCTTCTCCTAATAATGACAATTACAACAAAAAAAGAATTAGTGAAATCGGTACAGCCATTCATGCGTGATGCCGTTACCAAGAAAAACGGGTTTCATTTTTATATAGGTATATAGATAAACGACCCATCAAGAGACGGTCCCTAAAGTCGCAGGGCAACCATTTGCATGTGCGAACAAGCAAAGATAATTCACACAAAAATCAATATTATATCTTTAAAAACCACAAATTCAGTTTATTTAAAAATTGAGCTACCTACTTACTTAAGAAGATACACTAAGTATGTTCGCAAGGCAGATAAAAGTAATCTATTGATAATAATTCGATAGGCTTATTGATTGATAAGTTTAGTACGCTTGCGAAAATTCTACTTTTGTTATAACTCGGAACCTCCTTGAACTAATTTTTACTAATAATACTAATCTACTAACTTCTAATGAAGTTCTTCATTAGAAGCAATATTATTTATAGTAACATAGACTATATTTTATCAAAATCAGTTTAGTAGAACTGAAGCTAAAAGCGTCATGGAAGCGAAGTAATAAAATATTGTTGGTTGACAAGATTGTTTTCCTTTTATTATTTTCAATTTTTAAGAATATTACAATTAAATTAATCATTTAATCAAGTAAAGCTTTAGAATTTAGTATAAAGAAAATGCTTTTACTGCTAATCGTCTATACATAAGTTAGCCTAGATCCGACTTCAACAGTCTGATCTTTTTGTTCTTGTATTCGTCGTTATTTTTTATTTATCTTCAAGTTACAACTAGACCTTTCTTTATCTTTAATAGTCTGAAAACCTGAATAACCAAACATAATTCGTTTTTTCTTTTGTCCACAGCCGGCAGGCCGTGAAAAGATGATGTCTAGATCAGCTTTCGCCCTAGCAGCGATCGGTCTTGGCCTCTCTACTTTCAGCGTACGTCAGATGATCATCAACCAAACCAGGAGGATCTAAAACCATTCCTCACCAAGTTCTACATCATCAAAGTAGAAACCTTGCCAAAGCAATGTTAAAATTTCCATTAAAATTTTGACATCGCACACTTAACGGAGAAAGACTACATTGTTCTCTTTCGCACAATTTTATAAATGTGAAAAGGATATATTAGGGTGAATGACCGTTATTCGTCTGAGCTTTTTGATTGGTTCCACAAGTTTTAAGTTTTATTGACGAATGGCATGAGTTTTTAGTCTTTCTCCGTGCGTTATGTTCCAGTATTTAGTGTAGTGTATGTGAGAAAGTCATAAAAAAAACGTAAAAGAGACATGTAAAAATGTTATTTATTTTTAATCTGTGAACGCTTGTGTTGCCACCTTTAGGTAATTCTTTTAAATTTTAGCGATAAGTAACTTGTTTTGGGTGGTTGCGACTGATAGAATGATGAAACTGTTTGAACCAAATAAATTAGGCAATAAGAATTTATTGGTTTTATTTTCCTTTATTCTTTGATTTTATCCCTTAGGGACATTACCCATCACCAACCAGCGGCCCTTCCTCTTGGTCATAAGATAGTGCCGTAGCCGAATCGCGGTAGAGGTGTTAGCGTTCTCGCGCTCGCGCATATAGTCACTTCCCTTCCTATGTCCTTTGGATATGCTCTCTCGTTTTTGGAGATAACCATTCACAAAAACATCATTACACCCTAGGCCAATTTCTCTAACTTCCTTTTGTGCCATGCACTTTCAAATTCCCTAAAATGCAAAGGTTTGCGTCTGGAGTTGTCAGTTCCGAGAAATATACCGGTCCTTGTTTCCAAATCTTCTAACATCTGTCCCATCTCTGTTGCGTACAGCATGTAGCCCCAGAGAATATGATCTCGATACTCGTCGTACAACTGTACGTCCTGAAGTTTGCCGAGATCTCTTAAACGCCCCTAAAATAACCGAGATCCGTGAACATCTGGAAGGCCACGTAATCACACACCTCTAATCTCGCTCACTGTCGATCTAAGATCGAAAGAAAGAAGCGTTTTACGCCTTGTGTCCTCTGAATCCTAGCGCTCCTGTCACCTCGCGCCATATCGTTTCTGATTTGGCTTTATGGTAGTGTGCCGCAAGTGAGTCTCGTTTAGTACCAATTCGGCAAACGAAGGCTATTATATAACGTGTGAGTCATACTAATAACTACTTTGGTTTTGTACAAGAGCTATCCCAAAAGCAGACATTAAAGATGTTTCAGGTGGATGTAAAGACGCCTTCCAACAAAGATAACCTTGGAGGCAGAGATGTACAAAATACCCTGTACAAAGTATCTAGAATACAAAATCTTTTTAAAATAAGTATTTCATTTACCAGATACAAAATACTTTCGAGAAAAGTATTTCAAATACTAGTAGACTAGAGGCCCATGGCAAAAAAAAATGGGTCATATGAACCACCAGGTGACGTATATAGGACGATATAAGAGCATAAAATAATAAGATTCAGCACTATGCCGTCCTAGCTGAGTGAGTGTGGCATTGTTATCATTGGATTAAAAGCTGTACTTACTGAAAAAGCTGTAGCTACTGAAATAGTATGAAACTGATGCCGTAAAGAATCAAGTGACCAAATTTAAATTTAATTAAAAAATACCGGATACACCTTTTGGTACGGCACTATACGTTTTCTTATTATTTGTCATGGTTCTATCGACAACCGTATAGTATACCAATAGCAATGCCGTACAAAAATAAGAGACCAAAACGGACTCATTCTACCTGCACTTTTGAATTTTCAGTTGGACAGCTTACAGGTGACGGCATAGTGCTGAATCTTATTATCTGTATCTATATAGATACAAGAAACAAAAGTATTTCAAGGACTTGTATCAGTGCTTGGAGGAAACTTCGTTTCCATTTTCCGAATATTGTTAATTATATTTGAGTAGGTCCAATCTACGGTCCAGACGGTTGCAAATTGCATTCTAACCGTCTAAAACTTCTATTAGACTTAATACCAAGATAGAAAGGCAGTATCTAAACTTGTGCCCTTTTCTTAAACCCCATCCAGATCTGAAACAATCAGTTCAAATTCAGGAACAGATAGTAGTGAAAGATTACCTTTAGCCAAATTAGGGGATTGACCGCCTCGAAGGGACTAGCGTACACGCCTAACTCAGCAGACCAATCGCGAGACACAGGTTAGATTCCCGACGGGGGCAGGCATTTGTGTGATGAACATTTAGATGTCTGCAATTCCGGATCTGGGTGTTCAATAAATTTATTCCGGTACCTATCTATTTAAGTATTTCTATGTATTAATATCGGGAATAGATTCAATTTGTGTTACTAACCCGGGTGTTTAATTTAATTATTACGGAAGCCTCCTTAATGAACAATTAACATCTGGTGACTAGTATAATATGTAGTTTACAATTTTTCAACAGAAAGATGCTGACAAAATTATACGTAACTAGCAGTCGCCCGTTGGTCGAAATTCGACCACA
>NJDD01018086.1:28556-41645 GCA_002245505.1 Calephelis nemesis | reverse complement strand
AAAATTATACGTAACTAGTAGTCGCCCGTTGGTCGATATTCGACCACAATAAATTTTAATATCTTGTTGATAAGAACGCCATCTTTCATTTTTCAAGTATGTGCCAAATGCGTGGTAGTGTGGGTAATGTTTTGTTTATTGATTTAATGTACTTCATAAGCATTATTATTGAAAAAAAATTAGCGTTCTGCACTTCTACACAAACTATAAGTGTGCCAAATTTTATGCTTCTGCGTCCGCGCAATTTTCGTAAAAAGGGTCCCAAGTTTTGGCATCACTTGCGTAGTAATATATAGATTACAAACTAAGCATACGCATGTGTTATGGATTTTGATAAAAAAAATATAATGCTTAACATCGAAATGTTTAAACCTTTAAGTAAAGATTTTGAAGGTCTGTACATTTGTAAATACCTAGACCTAGGAATACGAACACAAATACTGTTGGTAATCCAAACCAAGGATTGGTTGCATGCTTGAAAGGTGGGGCGCGTCATCAGGGGCATATTAGGTATGCTTATCGAGTGAAATCAAAACAAGTTTCCCCGTTCTTCTGCTTATTTATTTTCTAACATTATAAATTGCGTGGCGATCTACAACTACGATTCCGTAGACATTTTTTACCTCGCACAACACCTTTGTGGAATCAGTTACCAAGGGCGGTATTCCCAATTATGACTTAGGGACCTTCAAGAAAAGAGCGTACCTACTCATTCCTTAAAGGTCGGCAACGCATCTGTGATACTCCTGGTGTTGCGGATGTTCGTGGGCGGCGGTGATCACTTTCCATCAGGTGACCCAATTGCTCGTTTGCCTCCTCTTGTATAAAAAAAATGCATCTCTAAAATTTTATGGCATAGGTAATCAAAAAAGCATACGGCTCTACAGATGTTAAGAGGCAACCGTGACCTATCGACACCATAGATGTTAAAGGTGCGTTTGAACCGGATGTTGGGCCTATTGTATGAAGGGTACCCTACCCTACGGACCGGAACATAAGAGAATCATTAAAACTGCAGAAATATGTAAGTCGGCGGATTCCTACATAACACACCTTATGTAAGTTGCTGCATAACACTACCAGCAGTATTATAGACCTTAGAATAATAACGCTATAGAAACCAAGTCCGCGTGTCCATTTTGAAGCATTTTATTTGGAGCCATTTATGGCCCCAAACGCCAAACCGTGCCGTAGTGTTCAACGTCAAATGGCGCCGAGCGGATCTCGCGAATAAAAAATATAATTATGACTGTTTGTGTATTTAAATTGTGTCACAACACATCTAATAAACAAAAAAATAATAACAACATTGTTTTTCACAGGCAAGCTTTCATTATTTCATAGTATTTTCTAGTTAATTATGTTCAAAAAGAAAAATGTTGTTTATGTATTGTTTCAATGCTCAATGTTGTCGGATCGTTAAAATATTTTCCCACTTTAACTGACCACTTGGTTAATTTTCAAATAGTTTTTACCGATATTTATTTAAGTATGTGATACGTTCTCTTATGACGTAGATGTTGTTTTCGTTAAAAGTTATATTGTATGCATACCTACTTGTGTTACTTGATAGTTGAAAAGTCTAACACTGTTTTTTATTTAAAATTAGTAATATTGTTTGTCGTTGTTTAAATGACTCCTGTTGACCCTGTTATTATGTTAGTAATAACAGGGTCAACAGGAGTCATTTAAATGTGAAAAAATTCATTTTGTAGGACGCCACGCGGGAACTTCAGGCAACCATCAGAAAATAAATTCCATTACATATTTGATAATCCTTGTAAAGTCCTCCGTCGAAATAAGTTAAATAAAAGCTTATTACTAAATTTCAAATATATGAAAGTTATAAAAATATTAAAACAAAAGACTCGGCGTCTCCAACTGAGAAATACATCTATTAAAGGAATTTTATGTAAACTGCAAAAAAGACATTCATTAGTAATGATATGTCTACTGTATTGTACCAAAATGTTTAGTAACCAATTTAGTAGTTTACTTTTATTTATTTCACATTGAGATCCTCGTAATACTAAAAAATTAAATGACTACTATATTTGACTGGCAATAGAAAATAAAGTATTCAAAATATTTATAGCTATTTACGTATTAATGTCAAAAACAAATTGTCATCATCGTCGACATCTTTTCCCCATTTTTGGGAAAACTGCACTTTAACTGGCAGCGTAATACAAGTGCATGTGTGCGTGGTGACAAGCGTAAGCTAGTAATCGCCATGCGTGTGTGAATTAGTTTTTTTCTTCAATATTGACACAGCGTTACTATGAAGACTATCTTTCTATAGCGTTATTATTATTCTAAGTTATAGACCCTAATTCTAGTTTTATGTCATTGCTTGTGGGTTGGATATTTTTCGCGAAACACCGTCCAAATAACCACAAAAATATTTAAAAAAAACAAATCAATTTATTTTCAACAGCAAAACAATCTCATACATTAATTACATCTCAGAAGTAGAACATAAATGCAAAGAGTATATAAGTGCATAAATGTACTATAAAATTCTAATGAAAACGATTGTCATTAAATGCAATCAACATTTTTAGAATGTTGCTATAATAAAGACTTTTTGGTTAATGTTGCCATTAATAAGTCTAAAATACTGAACAAACTAAAAGACTGGGAAGTTGAAGTTCTAACACTAAACTATTTCAATTATTACAAGTCAATAATATTAGTTACAAGTTTCTGGTTTTATTCTAAAATCTATTTTGAGTAATACAAACAGAAAAGTTTTATAGATCCTGAAGTAAAAACAAACTTCAATTTTAAGTATATTTGAAGTGCCTTTCGCTGCGCGTTTCGATATGTGATTATTTATCTTTCATATCACGTATATTGTCACCAAAAAAAATTTTTTTATGTGATAAGACAGTTAACAAGCTCACGGCTCTCTTGATGGTAAGAAATATCGTGGCCTATGAACACCATAGATATTATAGGTGCGTCACTGCCCTGTGGCCGGGATGTTAGGCCTATTGTGCAAGTCTACCGGCTACCCTACCCTCCGGACCGGAACACGATGATGTCGTTATGGCAGCAGGAATAGGTAAGGCGGTGGATATCTACCCAGGCAAGTGCTGCACAGCACACAACAACCAGTTGTCTTGATGGCAGCGACCCATTAAACCTATGTTCGCCTCTTACGAGCTGCCTGGTGGGACAGACAGATGATTTATTCTATACAGGGGACCCGGATTAACACGGGGAAATGCCAAATACAAAAGAATTTTGTGAAAATTGTCATTACATGCGTGAACGCGCGCGCTCATTACTTAGACGCTCGTTTTAAAAACAACAATTTGAGAAAAGACTTTCTTATCTACTATTTAAAATATCTACAGCACAAGTAAGTACTAAATCGACCTACCATTCAACAACTATGTACTACTAACAATTAAGAACAACACCCCCTCTATCTCTGTCTCGATATGGAAAAAGAACATTATTTCAGAAGTTTCTATAAATAGGTACTTATTATTTCAATACTCAGTAGTCCTCATTACTACTTTTATCTTCATGTAAAGGCTAAAGACAAATTTACATGATGCCAAAGGAAGCTTTGAGGCTGAGCGTTATCCCAAAACTAAACTTCAGGCACAGTTAATTAAATTGATGAATCAATAATTCTCAACATAAGATTAATTAACGATGAGCGCCATAAATAAGCCTTAATAATTATAAAAAAATGTATTTAAAATTTAAATACAAGTTTTGGTGTTTTTAGAAATGTTCAATCCAAAAGTTAAAATTAAAAAAGTATATTTTTTATTCTGTCGCGTTTCATTATACATTACTACGAAGGATCCTTTTTAATTTTCAAAATTAAGGTCACTGATATATAGGCATAATATAGTACCTCTAGTTACTAATCAGCTACCTAAGTACATATAATCTACACAACATGTTTACAAATTATTTCATCCTACAACCTGGATTCATTAAAAGTAGTAGTAGTTGTATACGCCCATTTTCCCGAAGGCAGAGGCACAACCGAGCACCCACGGGAAACGACTAGCCGAAGACACTACGTCTCACAATGGGATAGGTGGCAACCAGGCACATATCCAATCCCGGCCAGTTATTGCTTTTGAAAATTAAAAATACATATTATGTGTTTTTTTTGTTGCTGTGTCCGGGGATCGAACCCGGGACCCCAAGAAGTCAAGTCCGACTTCGAACACTATATGTACACTGCATGTACTCACCAATTATTTTACATTTAAACAACCAAGACCAAAATAAGCAAACCTAAATTCAAATATAATTATTGAATTTGCAATTTCATGGTAAAAAAAATTATACGTATTGTAGCGCGACAAAACAGGAAAGACAGTGTGCTATGAATGAATTGAACTACCCAGAAGCCAAAGACCCCAAACATATCCACCCATACAACGCACACCACTAAACTGTTTTATTAGTACCTGCAATGCACACATTACTAATAACTCAACGTAAGTTTCGCTTCGCAACCGAAGCATAATCAGGAGAATTTGACTTCACGAAGTTCGAGCACAAAACAGGTCAGGTTTTGAAATTGCAAATTAAATAATTTAAATTGAGTTTTAGTACGGATTTCCACAAAGTGACGCCTTCTTCTATTAATTACCAAAATAACCCTTAAATAAAATCTCCATTCAGTTAGTAAACTTAAACTAATTAAGGTACAGTTATTAATTTTCGATTAGGCTAGTTTTTACTTTACGTTAACCTTTGAGCCAAACAGCCAAAAAATAAAACAATCAGTTGATGCGATATCTACTTCGATCAGAATAAATTACTAGTCCGGTCTAGGCGAATGGATTTTTATTTTCAGTGTACCCTTTGTACTGTTTTAAAGAAAAAAAGAGTAAGTTGTTCGAGAAGAAAAATCAGTTATAAGCATATCCACATTCGTGCGTTCTCAAATTTTAAAAACAGCATCAAAAACAAATACCCTCTAGTCATATCATGACTAGCTCCTAATTATTTACTTGTTACAAATTGCAGTAATTAGAGTTTGTTGTAATAAATAAGTACTTGTACGTTTTCATGACCGCCATTATGACGTCGTGCTATAGTTACAAAAAAATTAGTTTCGTGATAAACTGACTGTGTGAACTGGCGTTCTCATAAAAAAATTAACAAGTTATTTTTTTTAAGAAATGTGACATAGCTAAACATTATCCGTCTTAGGTTACGCTTATGACCTTGGGCACATACAAACTTGGGGCCCTTTTGGAATATAAAAAATCACATAATTTTTTTTCACTATGATTTTTTGGGTAATCTTTATTTTGTTACAGTATGTCCTTAATAATATTAGTATGCTGCTGTTTTTTTCTGAGGGATGTAACTTTCTATGCTCATAATAATTGACAAATTACTTAGTCGTTCTTAAGCTGCGAAATTGAACGCTCCCGAATTAGGGCAACGAGTAAAACGTAATGAACACAACCAAAATATTTTTTAGGTTAAATGTGAGTGAAAAATCCTTCGAGGCCCTCTGCGTATAGGGGCCCTGGGCACTGGCCCTGTGTGCTCTTATGGTAAAGACGGTATTGTCTGTATCATATTGTAATAACTCCATGTACAGTACTCCAAGTTTATTAATAAGACGGTATATATTTGATGAGTGTTATTGATTGGATTCATTATATTTTTGATGCCTTACAGTAGTTTATGTTGATCGAAGGTCATAACGCCATTTTTAGTGCAGCTGGAAGCAAATAACCGCTTCACGTATTTACAATACAGATAAACAATTACACAACAGATGTGAAACAAATGATCTACATGATCTTTTGTTAGACGTTAGGAATTTACTTTTTAAAATAAAACAAACGCCTAACGTATAGAGCGAGACATATATACAAATATACAGCAGGCGAGAGATAGATAGCCTTGTAGACGATCTTTCGCTTTCTAATACGTGGGATGGTTGTGATTCTATGCTAGGTCCTTTTAAAGTACCGCTCGTCAATCCTTTTGGCAAGGGCGACTAAGCTGTCATATTGACGGACAGTTTCCGCCAGCTTTCTGCAAGGTAGCCTTGTTGTGATGATGGTGAAGACATGTCCGAAAACGAGAGCGTCCAGCTCAGTGGGGCTGTGAAAAAATAACAGAATTATTTAAGTATAAAACCTCAACTTTGTAGAATATATTTTTTTATCAGCGGTATTAGTTTTTTTTATGTTATAGGAAGGCAAACAAGCAGACGGATTTCCTGATGGTAAAAAATTCACGCCAACGCGTTGCCAACCTGAGGTTATGGTAGGCCTCGAGCAAAAGTAAGTTTACCGGCTACCTTACCCTCCGAATCCGAACACGTCATGACGTTATGGCGGCAGGAATAGGTAAGGCAGTGGTACCAATCTGGGCGAGTCGCTGCGAAACTATACCACCTAGTCAGATGTCACGGTGTTGGTGATGATAAGCCTATGCTCGCCTTTTGCGAGTAGCCTGGCAAGAAAGGCAGATGGTCTATTTTGCAAAGGAGCCCGGACCAACACGGGGCTCTAGCCTTTTGTAAGTTTTACTTTTCTTGAAAACGTTGCAGCTGATAATTGGTTCCATAACTGTGTGGTACAAGGCAAACAATATGTACAATCGCACAGTAGACAGCCGCTGTGTATCAAGATCGCATGGGAGAAAATCTGACTAGTGTGTACGCGGATATTCGTATCCGCGTACGTAGATATCTAAGTTTTTGACGAATCTTTTACATTATTGATTTTCAACTCAAATATGAATCTCTATGCACTGATGATTAGGAAGCAGAGTAAAGCTACTTACATCTGGCACATTTATCTAAACTAAGCTATAAAAAATATTTGCACATTGCATAATCCTTCATAGAAATCTCTGCTAATACTTAAATCGTGCAAGTGTAGGTATATATGTACTAGTAAATTTAACGTTTTTATTTCAAAACAGCAAGACTGATTTGAATGAAATTTAATATAGTAAGAGATTTCAGTTTTGCAAAGGTCATATTAGCTGATATCTTATCGAGGTCCAAATAAATAAAAACATATATTTAAACCGTCTACATACAAACGTTGCTCTCAGTTGCTTATTTAGATAAGTTTTCCCCGTGGTGGTCGGGGGCTCTTTGCAAAAGACTATCTGCTTTCTTGTCAGCCGGCTCGTAAAAGGGCAGGATAGACTTGCCGTCATTAACATCTGACTAGGTGGTAAAGTTTCGCAGCGTCTCTCTCTAATTGGTACCACAGTCCTACCTATTCCTGCCGTCATAACGTCAGTGCTCATGACATGATCTGGGTCAGAAGATAGGGTAGCCGGTAAACTTACGTTTGCTCGAGGCCTGACATCCCCGTCTCAAGTTGACAACGCACATTACCACATTTGGCGTCTCTAAGCATTCACTCCGCATTTCTTGCCATCAGGAAATCCATCTGCTTATTTGTCTTCCATTATCTTAAAATAAATAAAAAATCTTGCTATATCCAGGTAGGTGTCACTCCGAGGTATAGGTATGTTCGGGCGATATTACCAAGGTACACAATACTGGTCTGGATTAGAAAAGACCCTCTTTCTCTCTGTCTTGCAGTTTGTAAGAGGCGAGGATAGCTTAAATGGGTTATTACTAACACCAGACTAATTGGCTCCTCATGGCAAGAATTCATGCGCAAAATTATGTCGGTTGCTATTGCGTGCGCGCCGTTTCTAACCGATCTTGGAAAAAAAAGGAGTAGGTTCTCAATTCGGCCGGTATATATTTTCTTATGAATCTCTCAGAGGTTTTCTAAACCGACGTACGTAATTATTTTTTGTTTGATGCGGAATAACTTTCGAATTGGTCCCATAAAAAATATTATTTAGATAGACTCATTAGTTTTTTTATGCGCATTTGTTATCTACTTCCACCTATCCCGATGTTTATTTTTATTAAATTAAAACATATCAGCAACAAACTAAAAAGAATTAAATAAAAATAACTACGTTAAAAAACCGACTTCAAAACAAAAAAAAAGATTTAATATCAATTACATACCTTATATGTGGCATTTACTAATAGGTTTGAAATCGGTGCCAAGCCAATTTAATACTTATAATATAATTAATCATTATTATCAGTTTAAGGCTTGGCACCGACTCCAAACCTATTAGCAAACAGCACATAAAAAGGTAGTATATAATTTAAAGTAGGTAATATAATTTAAAAAATAAGGTCTAATTAAAGAATGTTGTATATAATTAATATTATTTTTTTTATTATTTTTTTAGTTTTGAAGTCGCTTTTTTAACGTAGTTATTTTTATCAGAACATGCTGTTTGTGTTTGGTAATATCAAGTGTCTTAAACCGGCGCGCTTGTATGAAAAGGACAATTGATTTAGAGGAAGCCTGGCATTTAGTACTCGACACACTCTGCCTACCTTGTAAGGGACTTGGCTTAGATATGTATCATTTTTAAAATTAAAAAAAATGCTAATCGGGGCTGCCCTGGTTGTATCTCTGCCTACCTTTTCAGGGATACGGGCATAAACATAGTTTTTTTCAACCTATAAACTTTGTTAAGCTACACCTACACTCAAACTACAACAAAATAACAATTAGGAGTATGAGTATTTATTTTTAAAATTATATTTATATCAAACGCTAAAAAAAAGTAATTTGGATATATAAGTGGCGACATCTGTTAGTCAATATCAGAAATATCGATGCAATATTGGTGCATAGCTTTCCGTTCGCGCAGAAATTTAAGTAAGCTTTCAACGTTGACCATTTCAGTACTCGGCATCTTTAAAGTCATATCTGGTGACAATAATAATTCAATTATATTACATAAGTCTAGCGCAATTCACACTGTAAGTACATAGTATAATTAATAGTAAAAAGTAACGCCGCGTTTCGAACTCGGCTACAATACTGGTCTTCGTTTACTTTTAATTTAAAAAAAAACTTCAAACGGTGGCCAGTGATCTAGTGGACCGCTATTGGAGTTGGCTACATGAAACCCCGGGTTCAATTCCTGAATCGGGCAACTCAAAAATGTTATTTCAGTTTTCTAATAAAAACAACTTTGCCCGATTGGATAAGTGGCTAGTTGGTGATACGCTTACCACCTATGTCAATGTAGGAGTTACTTACTATCTTTTCGGTAAGTCGTGGGTGCCCTGATTGTACCTCTGCCTACCTTTCAGGGATAGGGACGTAACGGTACTTTATTTCAAAAGATGAAATTTTATAGGCTTTAATTTTTTAATGATAATGTTAGACAGTCCCCACATTTCCGTAAAAAAATCACTTGTGTCGGCAGTTCCATAGTATTGCTTACATGTCTGTACAGTGTCTGTTTCACTGTTTGAACAAAAACAACTGTGAAAAATAAAAGAGAACATCTAAATACCTCTAATTTTAAATAATAAACAAAAATATCTTAGCAAAAAATACTCCATTCGGTCTATGTTTAACTACAAATACATTATTGTAATCGGCAGTTAGAGTATTGCGCCAAATCTAAAACATACATACATCATACGTATGCTCGAAATACATAACCCTTGCTTGCATCCAGATAAAAAATAAAGCTTTTTAATAACTCATTTAAATGAACTAACATACAAAGCAATTAAAATAAATAAATAAAATTATTTCAAGGCCACCATCATATTCTTCATGAAAATAGAAATAAAAGTGAGGTAGGCCTATTTAATAAATAGTTCAAATTACAAAATTTAGTTAAAACTGAAATTTTTAAAAAGCATTAAGGAAATGCCAATTGTAAGTACTACGGTACAAAATAAAAAAAAATAAAACCTGATGAAAAAGAGGATGAACTGCATGATTTAGTCGACATAGCAATCCTTGATAAAGCAATATCTGTACTGGCAACATCTATTTCGTGCTGATCACTATTTTTCAATGTTTTACTATCGATATTTTTATTGGGTAAAACATCACTATTTTTGGAGAAAATAGGATGATCATTGTTCACATCATATGTTTCTTTTGATTGCCATCCCGACACAGCTTGTTTTTCTTTGTTAGCAGTACTAATTTCGTCTCTATTAGTAAAGCTACTTTCATTTGATAAAAATGTCGCTGCATTTTCATCTTCAGGATTATAAGTATCAATAATAGAATTGTTATTGCTAAAAATAAAATATAGTGCCTCTTAACGCATGAATTGTTTAATTCTTTCTACTTATACAAGAGTTAAGAGTCACAAATGGCCGATTTTCATTTTTCATTTATTACTAAAGAGTAGCGAGTCTCTTAATAGGTTATTAGTTAATTTATGACAACTCTATCCTCTTCATAATATTTCTTTAAAATGGAAAAAAAGATAATGAAGGCAGACTATCATGGCTACAAAAATACAACTTTAAATATAATTTTGTTGATTTGGGGCAAATCCTCAACATCGTTTTGTTTTGGAAATAGCTCTGTAACGTGACACTTTAGGATATGTTGATCCTAATACTTTTTTGTTTGTACAAGTAGCTCCTACCCATATTTGTAGGAATTATCGTGCGCCGCATTTTGAAAAACAAAACACAAAATGGCGCCCAGACACTAAGCCAGGCTTCATACAAAAAAGTTCAATGGCCTTTAATATATTCTTCAAGGGAGTGTAAAACGCGAGACACAAAAAATGTTAAGAGATGTTGAAGAAAACATTTTCCTCAGAAAATTACTATTCAGTACATGTGGAGCAAATGTTACATTCATGGTTGCCAGTCCTTGGTTGATATAAACACACATATTTCTTTCCTTCTTGTTCATATCCTTTGAATGTGGTTTACATTGAATATAAAAGGAACATCGAACACATTATTCTTAAATTTGAAGAAGAAAAGAGACACTCTAAACTTAAAACAACTCATGGGCTTTAATTTAATTGAACTAATATAGAATAGTAAATTTAAAATACCTATTATCAATTGAATCAGTCAGGTTTTTGTTATCGATATTGTCACCAATAACTGTTTCGCTTTTAATCACATCTTGACACACATCATTATCCATTGCAGTATCAATAACTTGTATCTCATCATTTCCAACCATTTCTATAGATAGCATAGCATCACTTTCATATTCTTCAATAGTATCTAAGTAATCTTTCTTATCCGTTTTCTCGAATCTTTCGTTTGGATAAGCAATAACTTCAAATTCACTTTCGCGTATTTCGTTTTGATTGTTGGCGATTTCATCAACTTTATCGATAATTTCTTCGATAACATCGACCAAGAATTTATGGTCTTCATCAAAACTTATATTTTCTTTAGGATATTCATACTGGCACGTCATTTTCCCGTCGTTAGACAAAATAATAACTTGTTTCGATGCAAAAGGCTTAAATCCTGGTTTACAATACAATTAATAACTATACTAGTTTATTCCTTGTAGGAAAATAGAAAGTTATCAGAATTGGGCTGATAATTTCCTATCCCGTACAAATAAATTGTTAAATAGGTAATAATTACTAACAAGACCATTGGTGGTAGATTCCTTTTTTTATGATATTGGAAGGCAAACAAGCAGATGGATTTCCTGGTGGTACGAAATTCACGCCGCCTAGAGACACCATATGCAATAACTTGTCCTGGTAAGGATCTGCCGCCTTATCTATTCTTACCACCATCGTGACAGTGTATTGTCAAGATCCAGAGGGTCGCTAATAGACTTGCACATGAGGTCTAACAACTAGATCTCTAGACAGCGACGCATTTATATCAATGAAGCCACGTTTTACTTACCATCAGCAGAGACGTGTCTTTATTCGCTTTCTTGAAAAAATATTTGAATACATTTAATTTAACAGCGACTAGATTATGAAAAACAATACCTTTTACTTTCTTCAAAAACGTCCAACGAACCAAAAATAATGGTTTTTCGAGAATTTCGAGAACGAAATCGTTGACGTAAAACATGGTGGTAGGTAAATAAATTGAGGAAAAAAAACCTTTTAAAATAATATGAAAAGACTTATGCGCGCTCATTATATTTGTGCGCGTCTACGTTGGCTTCAATATTTGAAGAGAAAAGGGTCAATACGGACGCATTCTAAGCTACGGAAATAACATAATAATATTAACCAAATACATCTCTGTTATATGTCACACTTTCCTGGCTAGGATTCCTGGTGCATATCTTGGAACGTTTAACTCTTGAGCCCGTACGCTCTGTGAACCTTCTCCGTGAACATATTTGACAACCTTGTGCAATCAAATATTCTTCTTGAGGCTACAAATATCATTTTATTGAACTACATATTTATTTTTGGTATTCTACAAAATCTAACTACGATATGTGTAGTGTTTATTTTTGTTAGTTTTTTGTCAATTTAAAGTTTCAACACTTTAACTGTCTGAACCAGTTTTAGAAATAAAAATCTCATAGCGCGATATTACATTGTCTCTTAGCTACGTTGCTTTTAAGCCTCAGTCGTATAGTATCATTTCAACAAACATTGGCCGAGTTATTACGTAACTTGCAATAGCCGAGCTATGGAGATAATCGAGCAACGTTTGAATAATAATTGCTAAAACGTATTATGTTACGAGCGATACGATTGCTTGCTTTTTTAACAATTTGGCTAACACACCTATTCTTAAATACTTAGCAATATAGCTGATATTTTGCTGTAATTATTGTCAACTCAAAAAACTTTTTGATCAATTGTTAAGTAACTGTCAACATGTGTGTGTGCCATACACTTCATAAAATAATACCTATTTGTAAGTGTCAAACATAGCGTTTGAAGCTGACCATGGAAATTTAGAAATGTACATTAGTTTCATTAGTAATGCCGTCGTTTGACGGCATTACTAATGAAACTGTGTTACTACTGAGATTTAACACTCCTAACAAAGTCCTGAAGGGTTATTCAATATCTTATTTATTGAAGTGTACATCAATTAGATGTCAAATGACGTGATTTGTATTTGCTATCTCTAATATTTTTCTGTTGGTCACAGGAGATAGCAAATATAAAACACATTTAACAGCATTTGATGTAAACTTTACCCAGTGAACATCACTACAAAGATACTGAACACCCCAACTGATGTCATTTCCAATTATCATTTAACAGATTCAAAACGTAAAAGAGGTCAGT
>NJDD01018086.1:15717-26991 GCA_002245505.1 Calephelis nemesis | reverse complement strand
ACAAAATGACACTAACCATAGAAAAAAGGTATTTAATACATTAAAAGTTTTATTATAATGCATTATTTAGTCAAATAAAGTTTATTTAATATTTATTAAAAATATCACAAAAAACTAAAATGTTATCTATAGCTAATATCATCATGTCGGTTTTTCGTGACGGTATGCGCGCGCATCGTAAAAATTTATCCTCATCATTTTTTTCCTAACGCGCCAAAAAAGTATAACTTCAAAAAGAGAGATTTAAAAAATGTTAAAGAACCATGCAGAATATATTTTATCAAATAAAGCTATTTCTGGCTATCACATTTCCGTTTAAATTTTTATCTCACCTCTAGTAGATACTTATGTGAGATAAAGACCATAATTAAAACAATATAGTCTAGCATTTTCTCTATCTGCCCCGCCCTAAACAGAATCCTGGCTACGCCCTTATGTATATATATTTCCTATAAACGCCATTTAAAACTGTTTTAACTAAATCAAATAACGTTGATAGATACCTTCAGTCCTTAAGCTGATAAAATGCAGAACTAGGTATAGGATCATTGAAATACGATAACTTTTTAGCCTTTATCATCAAACAAACAGATGGATATAACATGCGTATCATCTATCTTTTTCATCTATACATACAATAAATCTGTGGAAGGTTCAATTCTGTACATTGAAAATATTGAAAAAATAAATAGCAAGGGGTGTTACTGGATCGATACCAAACCCAAATATGTGATTTAAAAAAAAATTGTCTGTCTGTCTGTCTGTCTGTATGTTCAGGCATCACGTGAAAACTAACGGTTTGATTTCCATGAAACTTGGCATAATTATACCTTATTATCCTGGGCATAAAATGGGATACTTTTTATCCTGGAAAAAAAGTAGAAACAAAATAAATCTTAATTTTTCAGTTTTATCACGCGAAGACCGACATCCGCGCGGACGGAAACGCGGGCGGAAGCTAGTTTCAAATAATAACACTTCTGATAGTATAATGAAATCAAGCACCTGGACCACCTGCATCGTGATTTCGGCCTCAAATCACGGTACAAACTAAATACTCACTAACGGACCCTCACTGGTAAATGCGCCAAAACCCACGTACCAGAGTTTACAATTTTGCTTAATTTTTTGTCCGTTTTGTACACAATTATGGTCTAAGATTTGAATCTAGGTCGACCTACACCGATCTGATAATAGGATGAAACTTATTTTATAGTAAATTTAGTATTTCAGAAAATATATTAAGAATGGGTTGAATACGAAGAACATGAAAGCCCCTCGATAGAATACATATTTCAGTTTTTTCATGTAATTGTATTAAGATACTAAGATATTAAGATATTAAGATACTAAGAAAATTTTATCTCAACCAAAGTACAAGACGTATAGAATGTGCAGGTTTTTTTTTCGAAACGACTAATGTGTTGCCAACCTTGCGGTTTTTACAACTTCACCGGGCTTTGTGGGCTGAGCAGAGTGCTCGGCGTCACTATTTAGATTAATTGGACTGTTCCATACAGCGCCCGCAACAAGGGCTGTCTCCCGGGAGTACCCGGATTTCGTCTTATCCGTTCGCTGGGTCTGAAACTTCGATTAAAGAGTACCGCTGCACTTTATCGTTACTCCTATACGTCACTGCCTGAACCAATCGCCCAAGAGAGTGGCCGCGTTATGGAGGATATTGCCTATTATGCAGAAGTTGAGTTGCCTGTTATTTAAATGGGTTGCCAGGTTTAAAACAGTTTGCCAGGTCAATATCAGTTACTTTCACGGTATAAGTTGTACGGGAACAAACAAATAAAAATTTGAAAAATGCATTCAAAAGCGTCCTAGAAACTTATTGTAATTATTAAATATACTCACGTTCCAAAGAAGAAGTCTTTATCACCAAGTCGCTGACTTAAGGAATTGCAGCATTGCTCCACCTGAAAGGCAGAGAGACCAATGACAGTCAATAATTTATGAGTACGGAACAATACTAATATTAAATAGATTAGATTCAGCATAAAATTTGGAAGTTTTCTTATTGTACATCTGTAGCTTCTACCTAAAACCATCACCGCCTTATTAATAAACGTGGACTATCGTAGGTGTAACATTCAATTGATATTATAGTCTGTATGACAGTGTAATAAAGACTATAATACCAGGCTAAACTTTGGCGTAATTTACGCCGTGTTTATTAATAAGACAGTCAGCGTTTTTTTTAGGTGAAAGAAAAACTTCTTAAGCGACCACTTTTCATGATGGATAAAAAATTATAATTGGATTAAGACACGTGACTTGATCATAAATTCGTAAGACAGAGGGAGAGTAAAGCCGTTGTATGTTGTCGCCGCATGTCATACTGTAATTGTCGTTTTAGCGACCAGACTGTGTCCTCACTGTGAGCTGGCTTAAAAATTTCAATCCTGAGTTGCGCGAGGAGGATATTGCACCTCGCTCAAAGCGGGATGTATATTTTTTACGCTCTAGAACAAAATCAACTAAAAAATTGCATATTATAACATAAATGATTGTACTTTTGTACTAAAAAACTTAAGCAATTTGTGCCTTACCATTCAAAATTACACAAAGTTAATGTTCAAGTTGTAATTTCTGGTGGCACTTCCGACATGCAACCAATATTTTTTTTTACTTTACTTACTTTTATACTGATACTGAACATTTACACATTTATTTTATTACTAAGCACATTTTTCATTAATATGTTAGTATGTGTCAAGAGAACTTACATCAGCCAAAACCTGCTCCAAAGTTTTTTCTTGCCAATGTAGCGCTTTAAGTCGTTTAATGACTGCTGACCGTTTTGATCTGGTCTGTATCCAGCCAAGTGGCCAGGGGTAGACGGACGAGTTTCGTACTCGAGTAACAGCATTAAAAGTTTCTTCATCCAACCAAGATATGTATAACTGGAAAATAGAAAGAATAAAATGTGATATGATCAAAATTCAACACCGTTTTTTAAAGTTAGACATACAAACACATATTTGTGTGCTCATGTAACTCACTGACACGAGTGCGGGTCCAAGTAGACTCACAGGATCCTAGACAGTGTAGAGCATACTAGGTTTTTTAGAAAATCTATTACTATCATTTGTGTTACGAAAACAAACAACTATCTATATTCAAAGCATTAATTGCCTAAGACTATCATGGTTACAAAAATACAACTTTAAATATATTTTGTTGATTTGGGCCACATTCTCATCATCATTTTGTTTTTGAAATAACTCTGTAACATGACGATTTAGGATATGTTGATACTAATACTTTTTTGTTTGTACAAGTGTCCACTATCTATATTTGTAAAAAATATCGTGCGCCGCCATTTTAAAAAAAAATACAAAATGGCAGGCTGGCACTAAGCCAGGTTTCATACAAAAAAGTACATTGCCCTTTACAATGTTGACATATTCAACAAGATTTAAATTAGATTTTTTCGCTTTTACCGCATTTCAATAAATTCAATTCATACCTCAGCGTTAACTAAAACATTAGTGATAAGACTCATATAGGCGCGCATCTCAGCCCGCTCCTCTGAAGACAGTCGGGAGCATATAGTGACACCTTTATTGGCTGCAAACTGCACTATCGACTCTAGTTCTGCTACTACAAATGCCCCACATTTTATGAAGGGCACTCGCCCTGATGGGGACATGAACTCTGCATTCCAGCGCATTTCAACTTCAAATGGTAAATTGCACATCTGTAAAAAAAAGTTAAACAGTCATTCAGTCCCTTCCTAAGCCCTTACCATGACTTTACTGCTTGTCAAGTTTACTATACTCAGTATCATCTCTGTAAATTATTTGTATGAAAACTTCGAACAGCGTCTCTATTAGTAACTAAGAGAAACTTATTTTTAGACCAAAAGTGTCATAGATTTCGACACGTAACTTGGCAAAGGTAATCTATACCAACTCATAGTAAAGACTCTGTTCACTACTGGATAAAAGCTATACAGTAGGGCCTCGGTAGTCTGGACTCCCGATAGATTGATGATAGCTGTAATCGGCGGCTCTGCGGGGAAGGCGGGTGGGTGTTGTTACTGGCTGACATGAGCAAATGCATTGTCAGTCTTTTGTTTATCGACTTTCGTTTAGTATGTAAAGTATCAATTTAGCGCGCTAGCTAGCATCGTGGCACCGCCACGTAAAATTACATACATATCTTTACTCCAAATCCCTTACGAGGTAGGCAGAGAGCATCAAGTGTCAAACTTTTTGATCCTATCAGGCTTGCTTGGCTTCTTAAATTATTAATATGAAGGAATTGCGGATTATAGAAATGTTAATTAAAGTTGACAGCTACCATGTCATTGCTAGTTTGGTATAGGCAGGTCAATTGTAGGCAACATAAAGAAAAACAAAGACAAAATCTTGAAGTTTGTAAGCCTAACAGAACATGATCCCAGTGTTTTTGTCTTTTGCTTTAATTTATAAACACATATTCAAGAAACTAAAGTTAAATGTGTGTTTTTTATCACCATAAAATATTGCATATTATAATCTGGACGCCTTGATAATCCATAAAAAGTCTTTTTTTTTCCTCTCCGGATTAACAAGGCCCTACTGTATTACAATTTATTAGAAAATTAATTTAAGCCATAATGGGGTCATCAAACTATGTTGATGCAGGTTTTAACCTTGAAATATCAATACACAAACATGCGGTTGCAGTGTGTTGAACTGTACAGTATTTGTATATTTTTTTTTTTTTGCAATACAGCATTAAAATGATGTCGGTCCAGTGCGATACCACTTTATTATCACCAAAGTGTTCACAAATAAAACAAATATGTTTCACTTTCTGTTCCCTCAACCTTCCACATATTCCTTGACTGCCTAAACTATATAAAATAAATATAAACCAAACATAACTAAAATATAAGAAAAATGAAGTTTATTACCTTCAAAAATGCCTGCACTGCCAGACAGCTTGCATTGTCAGGCAGTAATATTTGTTCTACCTCATACGGCTGGAATAGTTTAACGTTATCTGGCCATGGCTCTTGTGCTGAAACAGATTAGCTTCTAGATAGGTATGCCATAATTTGAGTAACACTGACACACGGAGAAATCATCGAAGGATGCTTGAAATCTTAAATAATATACTTGGTAATGTTGCAAAAGTTTAATCTCTTTTTCTATAATTGCACATTTTGTTATTCTTTCAAACCAATGTTTAAATTTCACTGGTGCAAAAAAAAACAAATGTGTAAAAGTCTGTTTTTGTTTGTATCTGTAATATATCAAATTTCTGTGAATTGAAGATATGTATGGATAATCCTAAAATTAAAAATTTCAATAACTCCAAGAAAACCTATATGGTTGTTGCCATTTAACTTCAACTAGCAGTTGCCCGTGACCTTGTTTGGTTGAAGGCGGCACAGGATCATTTATTCGGTATAAAAAATATCCTATATGTTAATCCAAGTTACCCTCTATATGTGTGCCAACTTTTATGAAAATCAGTTTAGTAGTTATTGTGTGAAGAAGTACTTAACAAACAAACATAAAAACTTGCATATTTTGTAATATTAATAGGATTTAAAAGTAAAGCTAAGTTTCCATTAAACCATATCATTTGATAAATAAAATATAAAGGAGAGTCTATGTCATTCAAGTGTGGATCTAGGGGCAAATACTTATAATGTTATAAACAAAAATCTAACCAGGTTACTACATTCTATGTCTAATGTAGAATGTTCTCTTTAAGTCTATATTAGTAAAGGTATTATCACAATTTTAGGATTCTATGATCTTCAACAGATTATCCCCCTTCATAGTTTTGCCATAAACATTCACAAAATAATCACAGCCAGGATAAACTATTTTAAATCTGATAAACTGGAGCCACTCACTTGTACTGTAGAAAAACAGTAATTGGCTTATCTTATGTATATTACAAGAAGCTGTGGATTCATTCAGGGAAACAAGATATTACAGGTTAGCCTCTATAACTTTATATAAGCAAGTAGGTAACCATAATATATTCAGGAATAATTCTGGACCAGTTTATATGAAGACTATATATTAATTAAGTGAATAAATAGTTAGTTAATCTTTAATTAACATGGGAAATACGAGTTAAAGGGATTTCAGCAATCAAACCACACCATTTATTACCAAATACAAATGGATCGTTCCGCGTCATTTTGGTCTATTGTAGACTACAAGTAGTGATGACGGCAATAACTCATAGTAAAATAGAGCATCCTGCATCTATAATTAAAGAACTATGTCATTCAGTAACTTATAAATAAAGCTGAAAATTATGTAATTCTTGACACTAGGTAAATAAACGATAAATTGTATTTACCATTCAGAGATGTAATAATAGATTCGGTTAGAGATAATTCCGGCATGATTTAAATAATCAGACGTATAAATTTTAAACTGGATAATTCAAAACAATAGCAAGTTTTTAAATTTCTCCAGGGTTAAGTTTTTGGTTTGAGTTATCAGTTTTGACAACACATATGTTTAGACTTTGACTTTTTAATGAGAAATGTCAAATAGATTGTCAATTGTCAATTATTGACAATCGCCAAATATTTTGCAGCGTTATTTTTTAATGTTTTTGTTTTCTTATCTCGTATTTTCAGTACCTGACTACTATATTTACAAAAAATATGTGGGAAACCACTTTGAAAACAAGGTTAACATAACAATCAACTTCTTTATTTTTTATGGTTAATATATTATTATAATCGATTTCTCCGTCATTTGTGGACCGATAATCGCCTCTGTGCTTAGAATAATAACGCTATAGAAACCAAGTTCGCGTGTCCATTTTGAAGCATTTTATTTGGAGCCATTTGTGGCTCCAAACGCCAAACCGTGCCGTAGTATTCAACGTCAAATGACGCCGAGCGCATCTCGCAAATAAATAATAAATATGACTATTTGTGTATTTAAATTGTGTCACAACACATCTAATAAACAAAAAAATAATAATAACATTATTTTTCGCAGGCAAGTTTTTATTATTTCATAGTATTTTCTAGTTAATTAGGTTCAGAAAGAAAAATGTTGTTTATGTATTGTTACAATGCTCAATGTTGTCTGATCGTTAAAATCTTTTCCCACTTTAACTGACCACTTGATTAATTTTCAAATAGTTTTTACCGATATTTATTTAAGTATGTGACACGTTCTCTTATGTCGTAGATTTTATTGTTTTCGTTAAAAGTTATATTGTATGCATACACCTACTTGTGTTACTTAAAAGTTGAAAAGTCTAACACTGTTTTTGATTTAAAATTACCTAGTAATATTGTTTGTCGTTGTTTAAATGACTCCTGTTGACCCTGTTATTACTAACAAATTAGTGGAAAAAATTTCATTATGTAGAGTACGCCACGTAGGAACTTTAGGCGACCATCAGAGGATGAATTCCATTACATATTTGATACTCCTTGTAAAGTCCTCCTTCGAAATAAGTTAAATAAAAGCTCATTACTTAATTTCAAATATACCAAAGTTATTAAAATATTGGAACAAAAGACTCGGCGTCTCCAAATGAGAAATACATCGAATTTTATGTAAACTGCAAAAAAGACATTCATTAGTAATGATACTATCTACCGTATTGTGCCAAAATGTTTAGTAGCCAATTTAGTAGTTCACTGTTATTATTTCACATTGAGATCCTCGTAACACTACAAAATTAAATGATTTCTATATTTGACTGGCAATAGAAAATAAAGTGTTCAAAATATTTATAGCTATTTACGTATTAATTTCAAAAACAAATTGTCATCATCGTTGACATCTTTTCCCCATTTTCGGGAAAACTGTACTTTAACTGGCAGCGTAATACCTGTGCATGTGTGCGTAGTGACAAGCGTAAGCTAGTAATCGCCATGCGTGTGTGAATTCGTTTATTGCTTCATTATTGACACAACATTACTATGAAGACTATCGTTCTATAGCGTTATTATTCTAAGCCTCTGTGGTTTAACGGCCCCGCGTTGTACTGGACTTCTTGAGCTCCTGGGTTCGAAACCCGGGTCGAGCAACAAAAAAAGGAATGTTCGGGGTAACGTCGAAAGGACCGGCCAAATTATAATATACAAAGCTATAGGCATACGGCCAATACATATAAATAACCTATCTACAGATAGAGATAGGCCTACAAGAGCTTTGTTGCTACGATGTTTTTCTTAATTGTCGAAAGAAACAGTGGGTCCCTGGTAACTAATTTAAAGTAGCCCTATTTCTTATTTTAGATAGGTTATTAATAATGGCCATTAAATGTTAATGCAAATATTATTGACAAATTGTAATATTTACTTTTATAAACATTCATTTATATCAGTCGCAAAAATTATTCACTTGTTGTCACACTTTTTATTTTTTTCATAGATTGAAAGTGTTATCGATTTCGAAAGGTTTCTTAAAATTTTACTGGTTCTTTAGTTGCAACCCTGTTGGTTTTTTTAATTTTATTATAGAAATAAAGTTGCCCGGTATATGATAATATCTGCTCGGTTGGTTGTTTGGTTGCCACATTCATATTGTGGGATATAGTGTCATGGGTGCTATGGATTTGCCTCTGTCTACTTGTTCGGGGGTATGGGCGTGATAAGATACAAGTATAGTTTCGAGATAGTACCATTGCCACCAAGTCTGAATCTGATAATGAAAACAAACAGTGTGGCGAGTGTGAGTTTTTGGAATGATTTACTTTACTATCGCGTTTATGTTTAACGACCTTGATGTATGGAGTTATTGTCAGCGCCTCTAGCGGATAGTCGAAGCAACTAAATTATTCCATACATTTGGATCGTCTAAACGCAAACGCGGTAGTAAAGTAAATTCTTGCGAAACTCACACTCAGCACACAGAAATCGGAAAAATACTAAATTTTTGTGTACTTGATATAAGGGTGTCAAGCAGATATCGCTCTGAAGCGATAAGACTGGCCTTTGTGCACCTAAGTTAAATATGAGTGTGTATTATTTTTTTCAAATTTTGGTGCATAATAAAGTGTATTCTTTCATTCATTCTTACTTGGATGACTGAATAGCGAAATCGATGTAGGGTTTTTTTAGTTTTACTGCGTCTAAATTATTTGTAATTTGCACTAAAGCTCTCGTTGGGAAGCATTACCTATTTCTATTTTTGCTATAAAGTTGAATCCCCATTTTTCAGTTACATGATTGAGATATCAAAAAATTCTATTAAAAATGATTGGTGAACCCAGTTAATAAAATTCTAACAATTGCTTAATAAAGCAACATAATATGACGCACAACGTGGCATCTACAATCTGCTCAAAAATCAATAAATAAAAAACAGGAAATATATATAAAAAAACAGGAAATATAAATATAAATAAAAAAATAAAATACAGGAAAGCGTCGCTTAATTATGTTATGAATGCATCTTGAAAGGTCTAAATACATACTGCTTAAATCGGGTTTTGCGTGTTATTTCACTAACATCAGAATAATAAATAATAACATTTTACAAGTGCGTAGATTAAAAACTACATATTATACATTGGTCGTCGTTGTTTGATGTCGCAAGGGAACAAACAATGTTAAGTTGTATTTTTGTGTGTAGAGAGGAGATCGCATATTGATAAACTCTTTTTTTATAACCGGCTAACTAGCTTGCAGCGAACTTCGTTCCACCCGTTCTGTTTGTTTGACAAGACTTAAAATGTTTTTTTTTCCTTTTTTCTCATCTTTTGAACCTTCCCTAGACTTCTATAAATAATTTATAACCATTATTACCAAAAACGGCCCAGCTGTTCTCGAGTTTTAGCGAGACTACGAACAGCAATTGACATTCATATATAAAAAGAAAGAAAAAGATAAGTGCTAAATAACTTTGATACGATGGCCTAACTACGGACAACTTCTATCTATATTAAAAAATGATTCAGCGTTTCGCGTAGTCATCGCATAAAGCCAGAGCGGATCGACTTATTATTTTTTCGTTGTGTTATTGTCCTGAGTAAGGTCTTATGTCAAGAAGAACGGGGAAAATTGCAAGGAAAATAGGGAAAACAATGCTTGAATACATATTAACTGTTGTATGTAGTCGTTAATGTCCAGCGCTACTAAGTCGAACTGCTAGTAATACATAAATTTTAAAAAATTGAGAATATTCTAAAGCCTTAAACGTTCTTCCAAGTCCAAGTGCTTTCGTATGGGTTTCCTACACTGTTGCCAAACCAGCCTCAGAGCAACAAACATTAGGTTTATGTACCAGTTTAGGAACGCAGTCCATGTTTAGGAACGCAGAAGTAAAGTTCAAAGTTACAGCGCTACTACGTATCTTACCCATTTGAATGAGTTTGGTCATATTATCACCAACACAAGCTATGTTATTTTTTAAAAGGTTTATCCCAAAAGCAAATTCTTCATCGTCATCGTAAAAATCAAATGGCCTCTCAGAAGACTCAACTTTCTTAGCTTCAGTAGAAATATTTGATTTAGATTTGATTAATTCAAGATAATTGTTGAAAATAGTTTCGCCAATTTTGCTGGCTGATGACTGAGAACGAGGAGTTGCTGCGGGTAATGTGAAAGACCAGTCTGATGATAGGGTAGACTTTAATTTGGCTTCTTTTTTATTTTTGTCCCATAAATTGTACGTGCTCATTTTGAATTTTGATAAAGTGAAAATTACTAGTGTTATTGAAATCTTCTTTACATGACGTTACAAAAATAAAACAGCCAAAAACAGCAGATTTATGACATTTTTGCTTTTTTTATCTTTATACATTTATACCATTGACCTCTAAGTATATTTATACAGTCAAAATATTTTGATTAAGAAATTATCTCAGAATTGTTTATTAGTTCTTTTTAAATAAATCAAAGTCTGGTTAGTTGTAAATTGGTTGTACCTAGTTTGCTTTTCTTGAATTACCTACCATTTGTTATTCAAGAACATCTAAACTTTTTGTTTGGCTGTTCGGATTTCTCAATGCCACAAATAGCAGAAACCACAGTATCAATTACAAAATTTATCTACTACCTAAATGGCTTTTTCAATGGTTAAATAATTAAAGTAATAAAATATCGTAAACTAAATGGATATTACGAGCGAATTACTCGTAATATCCGTTTAGTTTACGATATGTTTTAAATAAAGCCTACGATTTCAAATGAGCACATACTTTTTTAAAAAAAATCAGACAAACTTAAAAATCGTAATATATATAAATTACGCGTCACACTGTTTGTTCCCGATGGACTCCTTCGGAACCTAAGCAATAATCAAATTTGCACACCACTGACATTTATATGCA
>NJDD01018047.1:0-13650 GCA_002245505.1 Calephelis nemesis | reverse complement strand
TAATACGATCTGACCACACGTCCGCACTGTTCCGCTGAGAAATAAGAAGTGAGTCATCCGCGATTGTGTGGACGCGTCGTCGATCACGGCCCGAACTTCCTTTGATGAATGTCCGAAAAACCGACACAGCGGCGATCACGCTCGATTACAATCCGTCCTGGCCGCTCACAGGCGATTACGCCCTCTACACAATCGTGAACGTCTGTCATGAGCCATCATGGCCCATTGTGAAGAGGTGCCGTGAAACAATCAGTAACACCATTTTGTAACAATAATAATTTGGATATAGATGTTGTGGTAAGATAAAGTTAGAATTGTTTTAATTTTCTAAATAATTTTTTTTTAAAGAATCTTCACACCCATATCCCCGAAGAGGTAGGCAGAGGCACAACCAGGGCACCCACGACTAGCCAAAGATACTAAGTCCTATAATGAGTAAATGTATAGTAAATGAGTAATATAAATGAGTTAGCCCTTGTGTAATAAATACTTCTATCAATTTTAAATTATTTAAATTATTTACAACTGTTCTGGCTTAACTAAATAGCAAAAATCAAAAATTCTATTTTACAAAAACGCGGGATAATTTATTTCGTATTATACGCATAATATTTGATAAAATTAAGTTTATTATTAGATTTTCTGAATGTCTGAAAAAGTATACGTTAATTATAATTGATGAAAGAAAGCATTACTTCATGAAAATCCACACCCAAATCCATAAAAAAATATTTCGTTTGGAATTTCCCGCCAAAAAAGTATACGTATTGTAGCGAGACGTAGGCTCTTTTAAATCGATCTAGTAAAAAGCAGTTGTGTTCTCTTCGTAACAGGAACGAAAGAAAAAACTTTCTGTGTAGGTAGCAGATAGAAGATTTTTTGTTTTTTTAGATAGCAATACTTTTGAAGTGGCTTAAATTTGGGTTCGCTTTCTTTTTACTTTTAGGATACGGCAGATATTATAAATTAGCTACGAGTAGATACCTATTTCTGTAAGGTTTTTTCGTTGACTTGCAAAAGAGGTACTATGTGTGTTAAGGCTTGCCACGGTTTCACTAATTCTAAGGCAGTTCTACCATTTTCATCCGTAATAGTAATGTCTATATTTTGGGTAAGTAGAAATTCTACTATCTTTTCATTTCCATGCATAGACGCGTTGTGTAAAGCTTTTTTACCATTATTGGCTCTAAAATTAATGTCTGTAGTATATTTAACTATAAATTTAACTAAATCCAAATTGTCTGAGTTTACAGCATAGTGCAAAACTGTTTCTCCTTCATTGTCGACATTATTGCAATCAAAATTGTGTTCTCTAACTAAATACTCAACTATTTCACAATTACCAGATTCTGCAGCGAAGTGTAAAGCCGTTTTCCCTTTATAATCTACATCCATAACATCTACGCCTTCCTTAATAAGTAGTTTTACAGTCTGTAAATCTCCAAATTCTGCAGCAGAATGTAGAACAGTCATATTATAACAGTTCTTTGTTTTAATGTTCGCACCTTTCTCTAATAAAAGAGAAACTAATTTAGAATTTTCAGATTGAGCAGCACTGTGTAAAATCGAATTATCGTGGTGGTCTTTAGAGTTAACATTCGCTCCTCTTATTATTAAAAATTCAGATATATCGTATTTGCTAAAATTTAGAGCACTTTGCAGAATTGTTACTCCATTATTGCAATTAACAGAATTAATATCTGCTCCTTTATCTATTAAAAATTCTACTATCTCTCTAGAGGTTTCCATTTGCAAAACAGGTCTGCCGATTGAGTCTTTTTCATTAACATCTGCGCCTATGTGTACTAGATATTCTACTAATTTTAAATTATAAGATGTGACAACATAGTGCAAAACAAATTGTTCACAGTCCGTTAATTTGCAACCTCTTTCTATTAAGAACTTGACCATATCTAAGTGACCACATCCAGCTGCATTTTCCAAAATTGTCCCATTGTACAAAACATTAGGGTTAACATCTACATCTTGAACATTGTCTAATATTAAACTTGCTATTCCAGTTCTATTTTCTTTAGCTGCGATAAGTAAAATGTTCGGATCATAAAATTCTCTTTGTAATTTAACATCTTGAAACCTTTCATTCAGCAATTTTTCGTTTAAAAAGGCTCGTATTGAATTGTGATCTGGTTTAAGTAAAAGTTCCTTCAAAAAATAGTCTTGTTTTCGAAAATTTGTCATTTTACAAATATTTTCTAATTTCCACTCGTCTAACCAATCAATTATTTCGAAGGCCACAAAATATTCCGAAAATGTTGGATGAATGAATTCAATATTAGTGCCAAAACATCTAGTAATCCCAGCTGAAATAATCAAATCTTTAAACTCTTCTAAATATTGTTTTTTTCTATATTTGTAATAAAAATCTTTGGGAACCTTGATCAAAGAAGCCAGATCTTTATGGAAATCATTAAAGTTTTTTATGAAAAGTTTCTGATGCAAATTATCTTTAATATCGACTTTACGAAAGTATGTGTTATATTTCTTAGCTACAAAATTTTCGTATATTGTCCATAAATCACGACCTAAGTAAAGTTTCAGAGCTATCATTGTTCAACCACATTTTACAATTCTTCGCGGAATTTTCCAAAATTAAAAAAAGGTGCAGAGGGGTACCAATAAGTTTGGAAACGTCACCCAGGAACATTTTTAGCATTTTGTTTGAAATAGCCTTAGCAATCGCATCTATTTTGGTATTTTCTTTGACATTGTTGATATTTCCAAATACATCATTGTAATGCTTGTAGCTTAAAGTTAGTCGTAAATTACTTTTTAAGTATTTGCCAATGAATTTATGAATATCGTCACTACTCAACGGTACAATCTTAACAGCAAATGTTGAAAAAGCACTTACTATTGTGTTTTCATGATGATGACGAGTAGATATCCAAATCTTTACTGTTGTTTTGTCGTTTAAATACTTCAATAATGTTATAATTTGATTTCTATCGGTTTCCGTCGATATTTCATCAAGCTCATCAACCACAATTAATATTGGCTTTTTATTATATTCCTTGAACATCGTATTTACAAATAGACATTTTGCAAATTAACTTATCACTTTGTCATCAACTTGTAACAAAAAAGAAGCAATCTCCATCAAAACGTGAACTACATTACTGTTTTCAAAATCAATACCTCTTATAGTTTGTTAATTATCTTTCAAATTGAAATTGATTAGCCAATGTGACTTAGCTATTGTCTTCTCTATGCCTGATTGGTTGGTGTATTTTGACTCATATAACTTAACTAATGTAGTACTTTTTCCCATTCCCGGATCAGCAGCAATAATGATTATTTTTTTACTTTTGATTGCTTCTATTAAATCATTTTCATTCAATAACGGTGTACTATTTTTATCATCACTAGCTCTACATTTACTTAGATGTTTCAGAGAACCGTGACTTTTTACCCACGTAAGTTGATCGTCTTTAAAACTCAGTAAATGTAACGTCCCATTTGGATTGTATTGCATCATTTCCTGAAAAATGATTTCGTGACTTTCCAGCGAATGTAGAATTCTGATTTTGTTGTTTTTGCAGTTTATATGGAATTTTTTTTTTCTTGTAAGCTAGACAATTGCAACCAATTCTCAATTTTGGGTTTAGGTGCACCAAAAATAATATACATTTCAGAAAGTTCATTACTTAGTAGTAGTTCTTTTATGCTATTTTCAAAAATCACATTGGTGTTAAATCTTTGTCCTTCAAAGTAAAAGTTGGGATTATAAATTTGCAATAGTAAAAATGTTGATTCCTTGTTTCCTTGTGTTATTTTATGACAATAAATTGTTTTTTCTGAATTCATGTGGCAAATTTTCTTGAAATCTAGTTCTGTAAATTGAATATCCGATATTTGTATTCTCTTTTTAGAAATATTTAAAATAAGTTGTTGATTCAAAACCTTTATTTTATTCTGAATGTTTGTGTATGTACCCGTATTTATTCCTGTCCCGAAGGACAAAATCAATTCCTTCTCCGTGTTTGATACACAACTGAATAAGTGAATATCATTGGAATTGTTTGATAACAACTCATCAACGAGTACTTCTTTGTCAACGACTTCAATAACTTCAGTATAAGCCTCATTTAAATAACTAGTTAGTATTTGTTTGTGGTTTATTTTTATATTCCCATCCTTGATAATACGTTCCAATATCTCGGTAGTTATGAAATGACAACTTGTTTTATGTTTTTCTAAAAAGTCGCTTAAAGTCAAGTTTTGACCATTAACAGTAATGTTTTGATCAAAAATTTTAGAGCCGTTCTTTAAGTGTCGCAATTCAACAGTATTATCAATATAAATACCAACGTATCTTGTATGTTCATTGATACGAGCATGACCTTTGATTTCTTGAATAATAGAATCTTCAATAGCTGTAGTTATAAAAATTATTTTTTTGTCTTTATTTTTTTTTTATTATCTTATAAATTTTTTCCAACAACTCATTGATTATGTTACTTGCTATAACTTTATAAGACAAAATTAATACATTAATTTTGTCATTTTCAAATGCATTAATCAATTTAATCAACTCTTTTTTAAGTAATGGACTGTCCATATCCAAAAATATATAATCCTTCCAATTCTTACATTCAAGATATTGTAACATTTTTGCGGAACTTAAAATTGGACAAACAGTCTTAACAACACTAAAAGTATTTTTAAAATAGTTATCACAAAAACAGAAATTATCATCAAAATACAAACCAAATTTTTCCATAATATCTTTTAAATATTTGACATATTCTTGAGTTTTAAATACTACTTTCGGTTTTGAAATTTTGGCTTTCAATTCTGCTATGAAATTTGATCTATCAGCACTTAAAATCCACATTTCGGAATTTGCCTTTGAGCTTTTGCGACATTGAATAAAATCCCTAATTAAAAAGTTCACAATCCTGGGATCAGTGTCAAAACTTTCCAAAAAGTGTTTTTTAATTTCATTATCATTTATTTTTCTTGTTATATCTTCTAGCAGGAGCTGGTTTGTTCTAAACTCAAGAACATCAAAAAAATTTGTTATGTCCTTAGTTTTGATATCATAATTAGGAAGAAATATTACGTCATCTGTTTTCTTTTCATCGAAATTTTCTGATACAATCCAATCCCTAGTTTTTTAAAGTTTCGAGTACTTCTTTTATATCATTTCCATTTCTAGTAATGATTTCAACTAATCTGTTTCGTAACCTATAAGCTCTAGGTGACAGACTCTTTCCGTATATAAAATAATCAGTAAATTTTCCTCGCTTGCTTTCTTTTTTACTACTTTTCTAAGTTTTGGTTGATATTACAATTTCTATTACATTTTCGTCGATTAAAGCCGTATGATAATAAGCAAAATAGTCTTTGTCAAGCGTCATAGGTTCATTAATTTTTTTTCCACTGGTAGCGTATAAAAATAATTCTTCGACTATAGATTCAAAATCAGACTTTGTCTTTCATCATTGCTTGCACGAAGGTATTTTGCAATTTGGATATTTTACAAGATTTTAGTCCTTTATCAGTGTTAGGCACAATGTCATTTTCATTAGTTATTGTCCAGTATACAGTTCCGACATTTTGATTGATTTCTTTTTCATTTAACTTTGCATTGGTAAAAAGGATTAACCTTTGTATCTTGCTTTTATCACCCCTTGAATTCAGTTGATCTATTATCCTGAGATACGAAATGAAATATTTTTGCAATTTAAAATCATTTTCTGCCAGTGATATTTTTTCTTTGCCTAACAAAACTCTAGAATTAATAAAGTTATCTTCTTTATTACTGTGATCGACTAGTTTAAGTTGTAGAAATGTATATAGATTACAATAATTTTGATTTAATTTAACAACCAAATCATCCCATTTATCGCCGAATTTAATTTCTTTGCCCAGGTCAAACTTCTTTCTTGGATTATTAATAAGTGTCAACATAAATACTGCCAGTTCATACTTCTTTCCAGATAATATATCATCATCTTGCAAATCGCCCATCCTTAGTTAGTTTCACAACAATTATCTTGCATATAAAGGTTTTGTCTAAAAAATATCAAAATATTTATTTCAACTTCAAAAATTAATACATAAAGAAAAGGCAGATCTAAAGTGTATAATTTTTTTGAATCATCATCATCATCATCATCAGCCGGAGAACGTCCACTGGTGGACATAGGCCTCCCCCAAAGAGCGCCACAGCTCACGGTTACCAGCCGCTTGTATCCACCGACTCCCCGTCGCTGAATTTCAATTTTGAATAAGTCGAAAAAATAACTGAATGCCTTTAAAGGTATTTGCTGTAGTTGCTGCATTTGTAGTTATGAGTGAAGCGTAGATTTTGTGTCGCAATAAATTTTGTTAACAAAATTTGAAAGTAATGGTATTGGTGGTAAATGGTAAATTAAATCCATTTAAAAAATAGAAATTAGTACGATGAGATACCAAAAGTAAGCGGAAACTGCAAGAAAATTTTTAACACTCCCACAAGGGAGTTTGCTGATGACATAACCCATCGCATCAAGTACAAAAATGAAAGTGACTTAGTTAAAGAAACAATTTAAACTTCAAATAAAGTGGCAAATTGGGTAAAAATAACTTATTTTAAAATAAATCGTTCACAGTATATAAATACGTGAAAGGCTTAAATACATTCCTCTTAGCATACCACGTGTATGTTTATTGTGTTTATTATATTTTTGAAATAGCATTTAAATTTGAAATAGCTATTCTGGGAAATTTTACATAAGTAAGTATAATTAATTAGAATCTTAAAAGTTCAAATGAAGGATATACCAGCGATATGTAGTGTAAGTTACTCGAAATACTCTAACCTTGTTTATACATTCCTTTACCTTGTATATCTTGCTTGTAAGCGAGAGTTGGGCATGTCAGAAAAAGCATGAAAGTACGGTAAATGCGGTCAAAACGAGAGCGCTGCGGTAAAATCTACGATGTAACGCTCGCTAACTACGATGGTAACAGTGAGATCCGAGAAAGAGCGGGATTGAAAAAAAAGTGTTGGTGTTAAAATGCGAAAGAACATGATCCGCTGGTTCGGTCATTGGAAATAATGACAGATGTAAGATTGACAAAGCAGATATACTTACAATGCGAATGTGGATGGATGTAGGTATCCGGGGAGACCAAGGTTGATATACCACGATCAGATTACTCCGATAATATGCTAGGGTGGTGTCAAGAGTCTCCGAAACCGGCGTGTTTGTATGAAAAGGGTAATAAATTTGAAGGAAGTTAGACAAATTTGTCAGGATCGTAAGGTCTGGCACTCGATATTCTCTGCCTATCCCGGATGGGACTTGGCGTGAAGATATGTATGTATGTATGTATGTATCTTGGCTGTATTAACCTTGCTTGTTAAAGCACAAATGCTGATGTGTTAAGCGCGTCATATTTTAGAAATAGTGACAAACCCCAAGTGCCGAACCAAAATATTAATTAAAAAAAATTACAACACTAATGTATTTTACATGTCCATATGCGTATGTACATTGTATTGTTTTGCATTTGTTTAATGATTATAAATATAATTTACGATGTAATAAATTAACAAAAATAATTAAAATGGTGGCTATAGCTTTTGTACGATCGTATTTCACTAATACTAGGGATAGGTTCAGCATATTTCACCGGTAATAATAATGCGCCTTACGATGCAAGTAGGTACTTATTATTTTGGGGTATTAGGCGCAGAACAAATACAAGAGGCGTCGGGCGAGTGCGAGGCGCGGGCGATGTGCGACATTTCTTTGATTTTCATACAAAGTGTATAGAAGAGGTGAGGACCGCGCCGCACTGTCTCAGTATGTCTCGCGCCCCACCTTTTCTATACATTTTGTATGAAAATCAAAGAAGTTGCGCACCTCGCCCGCGCCTCGCATTCGCTCGACGCCTCTTGTATTTGTCTTGCGCCTTAGTGCAACGATGTTATTGAACTTTCAATTCAATATCATAAGTTTGAATTTTAATTTCACTTTTATAATTCGATGGTTTGAGATCGAAAGCATGGCGTTTTAGATTTTTTTATAATTGTTTAATAGGCAACAACGTCACTGTTGTTATGTTTAGTGATTTTTATTTAGGATTTTACATAGAAAGTAGTGACATTAATAATTACAAATAGCAGAAAATGTAATTTAAAGTACTGAGGCTTTACCATAAGTTTGCGGCTTGTCATGTTTACTATACTCGCTACCGTCTTTGTATTTTTTTATATGAAAACTTTGACCAGCGCCTCTATTGGTAACTAAGAGAAACGCATTTTTAAACCAAGTGTCATAGATTTCAACACACAACTTCCCGAACATAATCTATACCAACTTATGGTAAAGGCCCTGTATTCTTTGGTGTAGTTGTAGGAATTCCAAACTTCATAAAGTAACAACGCAAAGACGTGTCATGAAATAGTAGTTCAATTCCGATGTTGACTCATGAACAGATAAGTTGGTGGCACTGTGTCAGAAGGCCAGAAACTTGAAAAATAGTTTTGGCAATTATTGTATGCGGAATGAATGTCAGTTGTCATATTAAAAGAACCTGACAAATATGTTAACTAGTAAGTGCGAAACTTGACTGGAACGCGATATTTTACAAAATAATCTTAATATAGGTATATATTTCTTGCGTTCGTGTGTTTGTCACTGAACTCCTTCTAAGGGACTGGAGCGATTTTGATGAAATCTTTTGTGTGAATTAAAGGGGATTCGAGAATGGTTTAGATTCACAATTTGGTCCACTGGAAAATGATTCTTTAATTATTTTTTTATTCGTAAGTAGTCGTTGGTTTTGGAATGTTTTACATTGTATCCGGCAGACAGCGCTACTATCGGAGCATCAAATGTCATGTAGTAGCTGTTATTGTCATGTAGTAGCTGCTAATGTCAAGCGATACGAAGTTTCTGGGTCGGCTAGTTTTTATATATAACTCAGATAAAGTATATATATAAGACCAGCTGACTTGATGAACTTCGTATCGCTTGACATTAACCGCTGTCAACTACAAACAGTTTGTATGGATTAAAACATCGTTTTTCTTATTTCCTTTACTTTTTTCCTAGTTTCTCTCCAGTTAGAAACCAACATTACAAAAAATCAATTAGAAAAATGATCCATTTGTTAAGGCGTGATGCGACTACAACGCGAAATGGGGATTAATTTTTATATATTTAGTCTAGTGGCCCGCCCCGGCATCGCAACGATTTTGAAATATATATATAAACCTTCCTCTTCATTGTCTTTATCTAATAAAAAACGCATCAAAATCCGCTGCATAGTTTTAAAGATTTAAGCATACAAAGGGACATAGGGACAGAGGAAGCGACTTTGTTTTATAATATATATAATTATGTATAGTGATTAAAGTTTAGATTTTAAAATACGCCTCTGTGCTAACGGTTCAGTTGTTGGACTTGACTGATTGAGGCCCCGGGTTCGGATCCCGGGTCGGGCAACAAAAAAAATTGGATTTTTCCAATTATCTAATAATAAAAAGGTATCTCGGGATTAGAAATGTGCCCTAGGCTTGCTACCTATCACATTGTGGGACTTCGTATCTTCGGCTAGCCGTGGGTGCCCTAGTTGTGTCTCTGCCTACCTCTTCGGGGATATTTGCATGAAGATACTTTTTTTTATAAAACTAAACGGTAATTGAAAGAGGTTCCATTCCAGAGCAGAGGCACAACCCACGACCAGAAGAAGACACTAAGTCCCACAATGTGACAGGAGGAAAGCTTATCGCCAACCGGGCACGTATCCAATCCTGGGAAACGTTAATTTTGTCAGAAAATTGAAAACATACATTTTCTAACTTTTTTTGTTGCCAAACCCGGAGGTCGAACCCGGGACCTCAAGAAGTCAAGTCCGACGCCGGACCGCTAGACCACAGAGGCGATACCCACACACCACCACCAAAACCACATGTTTTTAAAATTAATTAAAATGCCTTTATGTAGTAAGTAAGCGAATTGTGAATTTGTAAAAATGAAGTTCAGTGGAGCTTATTATTTCGTCATTTCTACGGCAAATTTACGAATCTGCAGTTTTTGTAAATTTGACATTTCTATTAAAAACTACACCTTATGTTATGTAGAATTTTGTACTTACTACTTATGTAGAATTTTGAAAATTAATTTAATATGTAGTTCACATATGAAATTAATTTTCAAAATTCTATCTCTAATAGAAATCTCATAGTGGGAATCTCACTTTTTTGTTGATACACCCATAATAAACTTACGAAACTGACATCAGTTATTTTTGCGTAGTAGAAAATTACATGGGACGAAACGGAAGGTAAACGGGGAAGTGCTGAAATTGCAACTTGTGTATGTATATATAAACATATATTTGTAGTCATAAACAAGGCGTAACATATGTGAGAATGCTGTCAGATAATAATTGTGGTGGCCAATAAAAAAATTATAATTTATGACGTATGTTGCTTCACTTGGTAACAAAACATTCTAAAGTTAATTGATCATGTTTTTATTTGAGTCTGAATTGATTGAGTCACATGGAGCGTGACTCTATTCACTCGAAAATAGAACTTAAATGTAAAAATACAACGATTTACACTCCGGATTGATGGATTCAAGTGATGAGACTAGCAAGAAATAATCCCCGGCCTTTAATGTAAGTGTCTTAGCTCATGACGATCCTAATTTGTGGAAGAAATTTCTAGAAAAGTAAGTTCGAAAAAGAAGTACTCAAACAAAGTTAAAAGAAATAATGAACATACACACAACATAAGACAGTAGAGCAATAAAGGAGACAAGACCAAAAGTGAAGATAAATTTTCAAGATGCTTTGTGGATTCAGTACCGTAAAGACAACCCTAAATCAATATTTATTAATTAAAACTGACTACAATGACAAGATCTTTAAAGAATATATTATAAGACCAAAAAGAGGAAAAAGTACGAGTATACCAAAAGTAATATACCAAAAAATATTTACACAGAAAGAATACCCATTACCAAACAAAAAAAAAAGAGATCTATTAAAACTCTGAACTAATAACCAAATCCCAAAATATTACCATTCCTTTTACAAAAACCTCCCAGATTCCGAAGCTATTGAAGATCGCTTGCCTGAACCAGATACAGAAGAAGATGAGGAACTGTAGGAGTAACTACTATTCCTCTTTATCTTCAGCATCTCAAGTATGAAATTATAATCTTTAAGTACTTTTTTCTCGATTCCTCTTACTTTGACTGTTTTGTGAAAGTAGCAACTATATTGTTTTTGTCTTAAATAAATAGGTAAAACTATTTACATACGTATATTATTATTAATCTAGTAATACTACAAACATAATTATATTAAAAATCACTTATTTTTTCTGAAACGTGTTGGCTTTTCTGAAAGGCTTTATATAAATTATGAGAAAAATCAAGTCTTTTAAAGGGAAAATAAGTGGAATCGCAAAATCGTTAATGTATTATTCTTATACTACAACAATAACAAATAAATACATTTTCGTTACTTTGCACTTTCATACGTGCGACTTCAAAGGTTTTCGTTGGTTTACCAAAACATTTACCCAATAGTTTTCTTATGAAATTACAGATCTACCACTTTCGTAAGTTTGCTAAAGCGTAATGTAATACCTTTGAACTTGCACGTATGAAGGTGTAAAGTAACGAATATATGCATTTATTTGAGATGCGTGTTATTTAAGTATAATCCATTAATGGTAAATAAAAACAGCCGGATTTTGAAAGTAAAATTTATCACCAAAAATTATTACATCCATCTCTTAAAAATAAATGCCGTCTATCTTAAAGTTTCAAAACGCTCCCCTGTAAAAATTGTTTTTTGAAGTTTCGTAAGTTTACCGTAAAGGTGACGATTTGACATATTTAAAAAGACAGAAAGGTTCTCCCGTTGTAAGAAAACGGGAAACCTTTTTAATTCGCTTATTTAATTTGCCAGTATAATTTTTAAGAGTACCTAAAATGACATACTCGATTCCAATTTTCAATATTTCACGAATCGAGGTTACAGAGTAGGGGGTGTGAAAAAATAATTGATTATTTAAAAATCGATTATTTTTTCAAATTAATCGATTTTTATTTATCGATTTATTGACCAAAAATAATAGATTTTTTAATAATCGATTTTTTTCGTTATTTCACATGATATTTTCGATGTTTTTTAATAACCGCCGCTTTGACTTACTACATAGACTATTTATTTCGTAGATATACATCGTACTTTCGATATTTTAACAGCAACTCTATAATACACGTAGAAAAAATACTTGTCCAAACTCTGTTTCTAATAAATTTTGCATAAATAACCGTTGACTAAGTGTGCGAGTGAGTTTGTAGTTTATGATTTGTGTGAAAAAATGTCCCAACGACCAAAAAGTGATCGGAGGACTTACTTTGTAATAAAAAATAATGGTACAACTGCTTTAGCTTTGAATTTATGGGTTGTTGCATTAAATTATAAAACAATAGATTTTTTTGGAAAATCGATTATTCTTTAGTAAGACAATCGATTATTTTATAAAAATAAAAATCAATTAATAAAAAAATCGATTTTTCCCCAGGTAAGTCATCCCTATTGAAAAGTAACTCGTCCATGAACGCTTATAGCAATATTATTATATTAAGGTTGTTTTTCTTCGATGACAATTAGTATTATTGAAATATTACTGTTTTAAGCCTCTGTGGTCGAGCGGTCCGGGTGTTGGACTTGACTGCATGAGGTCTCGGGTTCGAATCCCGGGTCGGCCAACAAAAAGAAGATTGGATTTTTCCAATTTTCTAATTAATAAAAGATGTTGGTCGGGATTGGAAACGTGTCCGGTTGGCGATAGGCTTGCCACCTATCACATTATGGGACTTAGTATCTTTGGCTAGTCGTGGGTGCCCTGGTTGTGCCTCTGCCTATCTCTTCGGGGATATGGGCGTGAAGATACTTTACTGTTTTAAGGATTATGGTAACCCCCAAAATGGGCTTGCCGTAATATGTAACTTGAGTAGTTTTGATCCGATCTTTATAAATTTTGTTAAGTGTATAAATATGTATGTTGCATAGAATTTATAAACTTTCGAACATAGGTGAAATCGGGTCTAGGTTTACGGTGCTAGTAAGTCCTAACATGCAAAATTTAGACGATACAAGCTAAGACATGTTACCCGGGCCTTTGCTCGTGTGGCAATTAATATCTTTACTGATGAATTTTCAAGTTTATTTTAATTAAAGACTTTTTTGTACCACATAGTATTTTTAAACATACTTTCAATCCCTATTTCACCCTATTAGGGGTAGAATTTCCAGAAACGCTTACATACGTATCTACTAAGGTTTAATAAGTACTTAAAATAAAGTTTCATGTTTCGAAATTTAAAAAATAACGGTCTTCCATACAAAACTTTCAACCCCTATTTCACCCTCTTAGGGGTAGAATTTTCCAAACTCCGTCCTTAAGACACCCCTACTCATAAAACGACTCTATTCACCAAATTTCATGGCTGCAACTTTAACAGTTTTTGTTGAGCGATGATGAATCAGTCAGTCAGACATGTTATTTTATAATATATATTGTACACCCGTGTTGGTCCGGGCTCCTTTTGTCACGTTGTGGGTACTTAGAAAGAACATTCCATAAGTACAACCAACGTTCCT
>NJDD01018001.1:0-26269 GCA_002245505.1 Calephelis nemesis | reverse complement strand
AAATCGATGAAATATACTGAAAAAGTATTAAAATACTGAATCTGGTCACACTGCCACGACTACCGCGTATGAATCAACTATCAAGTGTATACCAGACTCGAGACGTGTAGGTATAAACACGTTTTTGCCTATTTGTTTGAATATAGAATACTGCTTTACCGACCTATAACACACACCATTATCATATATCATCAGGGTGATGTTACAAAAGCTGCAAACAGTTGAGATTACACGCAAATATTGTAATCAATCTATAATTATTTTAAGTATCAAATTATTTACACATTATTACTTGTTGAAATTACTATTCAAATATATTTTACTTTATTATTCCCATTAATTAACTACAAGGAAGTACTAAAATGCATTCAGCAAGCTATTAGTGCCGCTTGCTATCGCTGTGGCAACATTACCGTTTCTCAAAGAAAATTATTTAATAAAAAAACACAAAATAGGCTTTTATGGAGTATGTTAAATGAAATATATGTTACAAAACATAGTCAATAGAAATTTTAAGCGTATACAAAAACGGAGGAGATTTTTAATTCAATTACTCCGTCAATAGCAAACCAATTTTGATGATTATTTTTTAAAAAGATAGGTGGTCCTAAGATAAGTGAGAAAATATATGCATTATTCCCCCGTGTTGGTTCGGGCTCCTTTGTAGAATAGACCATCTGCCTTCCTTGCCAGGCAGCTCGTAAAAGGCGAGCATAGGCTTACCATCACTAACACCGTGACATCCGACTAGCTGGTAGAGTTTTTTTTTTTACATCTTACCTCTAACAAAAGTCAGAGACTTTTCTATTCTTATTTTCCTTTCACTCCAGTTCTCTCTTTTTTGCCTCTCGTACTTTCATTCTTCATACGTGGGTCTTTCTTTTATGCATCCTTTCATACTGAATGGGGGGTATACCCATTTTTCCTATTTCTAATCTATTTCTACTTCTTTATTTAATTACTTAATTGCTGGTAGAGTTTGGCAGCGACTCGCCCGGATTGGTACCACCGCCTTACCTATTCCTGCCGCCATAACGTCATGACGTGTTCCGGTTCGGAGGGTAAGGTAGCCGGTAAACTTACTTTTGCTCGAGGCCTAACATCCCGACCTCAGGTTGGCAACGCACCATTACCACCTTTGGTGTCTCTAGGCGGCGTGAATTTCTTACCAACAGGAAATCCGTCTGCTTGTTTGCCTTCCTATGACATAAAAAAAATTAAGTATAACTCAAAAACCAATAGTAGGATATTGATAAAATTAATGTGGGACCATTTCGGAACCACTTGTGATTAATCGGAGTCTGTTTTTGCAGTTATACTGCGCTTAGCTATTAAATTAAGTGTTATAATATCATATGCTCAGATTGTGATACAAACTTATACACCTATTTACTAGGTGGTAGAGTTTCGCAGCGACTCGTCCGGATTGGTACCACCGCCTTACCTATTCCTGCCGCCATAACGTCATGACGTGTTCGTGTGAACATCTAGAGCCCTAGAACCCCTATTAATATTTCCAGATCATGTCATAAATGTATAGTACGTCAACTTCATGTAAAGAATGAGACAGCAAGTTGAAGCATATGGCAGAAGAATCAATATTTAATGCTCTGTTCACATATTCTGAAGATATGGAACTATTCCTCGTATTGGTTCGGGTTCCTTAGCAGGAAAGACTATCAGCCTTCCTGCCAGGCAGCTCGTTAAAGGCGAGCATAGGCTTACCGTCACTAACACCGTTCTTCTGACTAGATGGTAGGGTTTCACCGCGACTCACCCGGATTGGTACCACCGCCTTACCTATTCCTGCCACTATAACGTCAGCGTTTGCCGTTGACGTGTACCTTTCGTAGGGTAAGGGTATCTTACTTTTTTTGGACAGCTATCATCCTGGCTTCAGTTCGGCATCGTACTAATACCACTTTTTGTGTCTCTAGGCGGCGTAAATTTTCAATATCATAAAAAAATATGATCCTACAGGCGTTAATATGGCGCGATTATAACAGAAGTTTTTAGGTATTTAGAAGCCGACATTATCCTTAATAAGCATGAGCTATACTCGTAACTAGAAAAAAATAGGAACAACTACTAGAACTGCAATAATGTAACACAAGATGTAAAATTAGCTATTAAATGTCTTTCATCGCATGTGCTGGGTTAACCATTAATGATATGATAAAAAACTGTTTTACAACACTAAAGAACGTATTAATACCTACAAAAAAAGTTCGCGACACCATGTAATATCATCTAACTATTAGAGTAACGGCAATATACCTACTTTCAAAAGTTAATAAAAATAGTGACAATATTCGGATCATGTTATCCATACCTTCGTATTAATCCTTATCCAAATATTCCAAATAGTTATTTCATATTTAAGACTGTTTCAATGAGTTGAGATTACTTTTTGTAATACTCAAATCGAAAGATCCTATTAAAAATTAAATTCTAAGTAAAATACGTACACACCACATTCGAAAATTATCAGACGAGAGCGCGGTGTGCGAAGACTACGACACCGCGTGAGTTTATTTCATACCAGCGACCAGACCCGGCTTCGTTAGGGTAATAGAACTTGCAATATAATCTATACTAATATTACATAATGAAGAAAGACTTGATTGTTTGTTTTCATTGAACGGGCTCCAAAACTACTCGACTGATTCGAAAAATTCCTATTCCATTAGAAGCCAACATTGTCCCAAACGTAGGTTACTTTTTACAATGGTAACTATTATGCTTCATTGAATGATTGAATGAATACACTTTACTCTTCGTGATGAGCCGGGCTCCTTTGAAGAATAGACCATCTGCCTTCCTGCCAGGCGGTTCGTAAAAGGCGAGCGAAGGCTTACTGTCACCTACACCGCGACACCTGACTAGGTGGTAGAGTTTCGCAGCCACTCAACCGGATTGGTACCACCGCCTTACCTATTCCTGCCGCCATAACGTCATGACGTGTTCCGGTTCGGAGGGTAAGGTAGTTGGTATACTTACTTTTGCTCAAGGCCTAACATCCCGGCCTCAGGTTAGCAGCGCACCATTACCACGTTTGGTGTCTCTAGGCGGCGGAAATTTCTTACCATCAGGAAATCCGTCTGCTTGTTGCCTTCCAATATCATAAAAAAAATATTATGCATCAAAATTTACGAAAAATTGCACACTTTTTCACTTATATTTCTTCATTCCTACGGGGAAACTGGTAATAGGACAGCGGGGTATGGGTGAATTACCTTTTCGTGCTGAGATCGGTGGCACTGCTGTCGCTATGTCAAGTATTAAATAACTTGACCGATTGGGTTAAATTTTGTATATGTATTGGTTTGACAGACACGTATTATGTATACCTTATATTTTTTTAACACATATAAAAAGTAATCGTTATCTTATGCTTACAGGATACCGAATACGCTTTTCAGAACGTTTGCACCAAAATATGTCTTATTTTTAAATGGGTAGATACACCAATCTTAATATACATAAATCTCGTGTCACAATGTTTGTCCTCAATGGACTCCTAAACCACTTAACCGATTATAATAAAATTCGCACACCATGTGCAGTTCGATCCAACTTGAGAAATAGGATAGCTAATATCTCAATTTATGGTAAAAAAAATTACCATCCGAGCGAAGCGGGAACGGGCAGCTAGTAATTATATAGAGGAAACATTTGATTGTTAGTTTGTTTGTGTTGAATGGATTTTACTGAGGGCTGTATTTCCAAACAATCATAAATTAGGAACCTTTAACAAAAAAAGTGCGTACTCATTCCTTAAAGGTCGGCTACGCATCTGTGATACTCCTGGTGTTGCGGATGTCCGTGGGCGGAGGTGATCACTTTCCATCAGGTAACCCACTTGCTTGTTTACCTCCTCTTCTAAAAAAAGTATGGAACTGCTTAAAAAGAAAACTTTATTAAATTTAAATGTATTGTTAATTTCACTTTCAGTAATTATGGTTAAAAATACGTTAATCGGCTTCTAAAACCATTAGTTTGTATGGTTTTTTCCACAGTAGATGCGCTGACCATGGTAGGTTGACCATGTATTCTTGTAGTCCGAACATTTTATCATAATATTTATTTTGTAAAAGTAAAGTATCTTCATGTCCATATTTCCAAAGCCGTTGGCAGAGGCACAACCAGGGCACCCACGACTAGCCGAAGACACTAAGTACCTCAGTGTGACAAGCCAATCGCAAACCGGGCACATATCAGATCCCGAGCAACATGTTTTTGTTAGAAAATTGGGAAAACCAACTTTACTTTTTATTGCCCAACCTGAGATTCGAACCGGGGTCCTCATGCAGTCAAGTCCAATACTTGGACCGCTAGACCACAGAGGCGACTTTATTTTATTTTGTTTGCTAAATAATATAACTAATTTCATACATTTCATTGCATAAATGTTACGGAATTTAAATAAAGATATAGTTTCCTTAATATAAATCAACAACGATTTTTAACTTCAATATTGTTAAAAAACTACATTCTTATTTTTTATGTGTCACTTAATGTATCAAAAAACATCTTGATTAATGTAGAAATCGCTGGTTAGCCGTTTGTTAAGTTCAAAAGGAACTACTACAGTGAAGAGAAATATGTAGTTTACACTATAGGCCCACTAATTGCATGGGAAAATGACAAACAATTATCACTTAGAAATAGATATGTTGAAGTAAGGAAAAGTTAGAACTTTGATATTTTTAATAAGTTTTTTTGATACAATAATAGCAAAAAATTACGGTAAAAATAGCATATAAACTATCACATAAAAGAAATCAATGAGACCTTGCGTTATAAATATTTCTATTAATTTTACCTTATTAAAATTACATCCATCTTGTGGCTTGATTAAATTGCAAATCAAAGAGTATATAAATACTACGTAATAAGAGGCGGGACTTCCATAGATACATAGCAAACCCGAATTTGTACAAAGTTTACTTGAAAAAGTATAACCCGTATAATTTGAAAGTAAGTCTAAAGGCGTTCAGATATAAGGCAACCAGTGTCATATGATTTGGGCAGATAATAAACATAGCAAACTTTTTTTTTCATTTTTTGATATGAGAGTTGCGCCAAACTGTTGCAAATGTCGAAATTTGCAAATTACGAAAATGCAGGATGAATCGCTTTTTTATGCATAACAATATGATATGATATTGACAATGACGGTGCCAGTGACAATGACAATGTTGGTGATCGACTTGATGTCGATGTCGGTGTCATGGCTCTGTTGGTGTTAGTGACAATGTCATGGTGATATTGTGACATGTCGTGATGATATCTTTGGAATACATTTATATGATTTAGCAGAAAACTTGATGTGTGTTCGTTTGAAAAATTGGAGTGCCGCCGTCTTTGACATGCCAACACCATAAGACGACTAAGGCGTATGAAATGTCGTTTCAATCGTGTTACTTAAAACGTAATGGTTATTATTTAATTAAGAAGATCTAGCAAAAAAACTAGGCTTGTATTTTTTAAACTGCACTTTTTATAATTATATTTGAACTAACATAAAACACGTTTTCTGCTTAGTCATATAAATGCAATAATATTCCGAGTATTATATATAATAAAAAATATTCTCTTTGGTGTTAATTACAAATTTTGTAGCAATGTGATATCTGAATTCTTTTCGAATTTTGTTTACCTTTTGAATAATAAGTAAACGACTTTCCGAATCACGCTATAAATAGTCTCGTTCATTGTTTATAAATATCTAGAGTAAGTAAAACTCAGCAAAGCTTACATTAAACATCTTTTTCATTAAAGATTCAACTATAAAGATAACAATTTGTAAAATAGAATTGTATGTTTGTTTGTTACCTCTTCATGGAAAAACTGCTAAATCTATTTACATAAAATTTGGCACACACATAGGTAATTTAGATTAACATATAGGATAGTTTTTATCCCAACAAAATGTTCCTGTAGGACCATTAACCACGTGGGCAACGCTGCGGGCAACAGCTAGTATGGAATAAAGTTAGTTTCGATATAAATAAATTTTATTATTTTTGTAAGGACAGTAATAATGTCGACCCAAGTTCGTATTTGATGGGCCATATGGAGGGATCCAATCTTACAGATAAAAGAGGTAAAAAGTAGAAAAAAACTGAACAATTAAATTGGTTTTGTGACAAGTTTATTACTTATATATATATATATATATATCTAAATATATATATATAGGTATGAGACACTCTGGTATATATATATATATATATTGCCCGCTGACCTCTTACATAAAAAATATTATTCCGATTGAAAATATGGATACCGAGTCACAAAATCTCAAGGCCAATTTTTTTTCCTTCTAGTACTGTTTGTTATCTTGGTCTCTAGTTCTCTCTATAAGCTTCTTGTGTGAAACCCATTGATGTTGTATATCGTTAGGTTCATTTTCGTTTACTTCTACAACAACATTTTTCATCTAAAACATTAATTAACTAAAAACATACTTGGAAAGTAATTACATTTTAGAAAGGTATATTGTTTTTAGGCTTAATGAGTACAAGTTCTGGGTTATAAAAACAAAAAAAAATGTGTTATAATAACATTTTCTTTATATGACTAGTAAACATTATAGTGTTTAAAGTAATATTCAGGTAAGATAACAAAAGGGATATTTTTAATTTTACTGTTTTCCCCGTGGGTATTATTTAAGATAGAACTCTAGTTTCATTTTAGAAGAAGGCTGTAAAATGTAAAAAAAACTTAAACTGTGAAATCCAATCTTTTGATAATCTTCATCATTTGAAATGATATAAAAATATAATTTATAGTTTAATAATTGAAAAAAATAAACTTTAAATTTATGTTGATAAAATTTTTGTGGGACCATCCCAAAATCACTAACTATCTTTTAAAAAAAGGACTATAAAATCGCGAAGAGCTACCTATTGATTATGAGTATTTTATTATTTTTGTATGTAACTAAAGTTGTGAATTCTCGTTTATAAACTATTTTCATTTATTTTAAATATTACCCTACCTAAAGTTATAATTAAGTTATAATATTAATTATATACTATTAATATTACTATTAAGCTACCTAATGAATAGTAGGTCTGTTATCGTTACGTTAGGTTTTTGCAGGTTTTTATGTCAGAGGTCAGCCAGCGAGTACACTCACACGGTTCTCCTAAAGATTTACTTCGCTTGATTATATTCATCTTACACCTACGGGAAGACGGTAACAAAACTACCAAACAATAGCATTTTTTTACTATAACGTAGTGATTTTATTCTCTTTGATTTTGACATTAATGTAAAATTGTGATATTTTTAATTTATTTAATAAGGTTTTGTGTTGGTTTACATGTCACCTCAATAGTGCAACATTAGTCTGTTAACAACATAAAATAATCATAATAAAAATCTTAAAAAAAATAGAGCTCGTAAAGTTAGATCGTTTTAAAAGCTTTTAAAGTTAGATAGTCCGGTCGATCTAAGCATTCCGTGAAACAGAAAGTCCCAACAAACTGAAAATCAGTAAAGTTGTTCAAAGTTCAGTTTTAAATAAAATTTAGAAATTACGAATCACTGTACTGCATGGAAATAATTTAATTCAAGGTCAAAGGTCAAAACAATAAGTTTTTCGCGATTTTCATGGAAACGGTAAGTTTTATCGAAAAAATATTTCAGTCGAAAATTGCAGATTATAAAATTATCTACTAAAAACATATAAATGTTTTCTCATACGGCCCATCATTTAAAATTTTAAAAGTTGAAATCGTCATAATATTCACACGTTTCTTCTCCACCGATGAGGCAGTATACTTAGTGCGTTTTTTTAAAGTGGTTTCCGCAGTAGGCCTATTCCATGAGCAAATTTTGGTAGTGTTTAATTTGTAAACCTGAAGAATAACTGAAATTAACTAATGGTATTCCTTTTATTACAGTAGGTATAAAACCCTAGCCACGCACACAACAGAACAGAAATAGGGGACAGATGTTATCTCAAGGTTTCACTAGTATACAAATAAAAAGATTGGGCTTCATTTTACCTGATATTCCCTATAGTTATAACTTATTTGTATATTATATTTTGAGTGCAAGTGACAATGACCGACAGGAAAATATTTTAACATATTAGAACTCTAGAAATGTGTGTACGTGCTGTACTCATTCATGTTATAACTATTACAACTTTTACAATATTTAGGATCGAAATATTTAAAAAATGGTTCGTTGTACGATAAAAATTTAATGACGTTTTCTGTAAATAATTTTATGATCTACAAATTTTGTCTGAGATAAACCGTTTCCCTGAAAATCGCGAAAAACTTATTTTTTTTACCATTGACCTTGAATTAATTTTTGTCCATGCAATGCAACGATTTGTAATTTCTAAATTTTATTTATAATAGTATTTTTAACAATTTTATTGATTATCAGCTGGTTGGAGCTTTTTGTTTCGGTATTGTTATAATTTGGTCTAATTTGACCGGACTAAGAGACTTCAAAGTGAGTAGCTTGGCATTACATGACAATGTTTTTGATAGGCTTTCATTTTATGTTGTGTGTTATGTTTGATTTGTATGTTTTTAAATTAGTTCATTAATATTATCCAGTTGTATAGGACTTCAGTTAATACCATATAAACTTTGACGATTATCAGTCAGTGACGAAATTGGGAGTTTTTAGATGTCAACTAGCTGACCTGACAGACATAATTTAAAAAAAATGAGGTGAGTCACCCCGTCACTTAGGGATATAAAAAATAGATAGTTGCCTATTCTCAGACCTACTGAATAAGTGTATAAAATTTGGTGAAAATCGATAAAGCCGTTTCGTAGAAGTACGGTAACTAACATTGTGTCATGAGAATTTTATAAACAAGGTAACATCTTAAGCATTAAAGCAATAGAGCTGATATTTTATTTGATTAATAAGTTTGTAATCAGTCTCAGTCGTTCTGTAAATTATTTGTATGTAAACTTTTGAAGAACGCCTCTACTGGAAATCAGGAGAAATCAATTTTCAGAACAGCCCTCTTACCATGAATTTATGGCGCTGTCCTCACTGGGTCTCCGTAAGTTATTCGTTTGAAAACTCGAACAGCGCCTCTACTGATAACTAAAATAACTAAGTTTTTAAACCGAAAACTGATTCCAGTATATAAATTACTGAGCGTAATCTATAGCAACTCATGGTAAAGGCTCTATTGCTATAAGGCACTTATGTGTTCGATGATAATGTTCAGTACGTTTAGAATTAACACAAAATTGATATTAGATCTCAAGCACACTGCATTAACATTTAAAAAGATTCAAAATAAAGAAAAGCGCCCATTTGTACGGGCCGAGACGAGCGCGTCGCAACGCAATAATCCACCTAGATCGCTTTCATACATTTTGTATGGAGCAACGCTCAATGTGCCGGACGCTTTGACGCAGATTTTCCAGCGGCGGATTTCCACGAGGAACCCCGCGAGCATTCTCCGATGCGGCCTAGTCACCAAAGATTACAATATCGTAATTGTAAATAGAGCACTAATGACATTTAAACGCTAAAGTTTCCTACGACAACTACTAGAGGCGCTACTTTCCATATTTGACTATTTTAACGTAGAGTCGCCTAAATTTTTTTAACGCTTTCTTTGGCGCTGAGCAACAGAAATCCGGCAATCCGATGCGGCTCGGCCCGCCTCAGTGTGCTTTGCAATGCGATGCGCCCCGACCCGACGCGCTCCGTCCCGTCAACAGTGGGCGCTACTCTATATGTACATGATATAACATCACTTTAAATACCGAAATTTTAGGATTTAGACCAATTTATAACGGAGTAGCACGAATGATGAAGCGTATCTTCAAGCGTACCTTCCTCTCTCAGTTACTTTATGAACAAAGGAAAAAATTTAGGTCTGTCCGTAACATATTACAAAATGTATTGCATTTTTTTCTTAGAAAACAGATTTTTTTAAAAGTTAAAAGTTATTTAAATACACTGAATAGCTATAGCGCGGCAAAACTGGAGTTGTTTTTGTATTACTGCGCTAGGTAGGCAGAGGCACAACTAAGGCACTCACGACACTAAGTCCCACAACGTGATAAGTAGCAAGCTTATCGCCAACTGAGCACATATCTAATCCCGGGCAACGTTATTTTTTTATAGAAAATTGGAAATATACATTTTCTATATTTTTTGTTGCCCGACCGGAAATCGAAACCGGGACCCCAAGAAGTCAAATACAACACCGGACCGCTAGACCACAGAGGCGATACTTTTTTTATATAGTATTTAGAATATATTAATAAAATAATCATGAGCATTTAATGGAAGACCCATGATTTCGAGGTATAACGGCCCTCTTTTATATGTATATAGGCCCTATACCCTTATTAGCCCAAAATCTTAATGACTTATCGGAAAAAGTATAAAACTATTCTTATTCATTTAAACAACATACTATTTTAGCATTTTTGTATTATATTATTACAGAGACATACTAGTTCAAAAAATGAAAATCTTAATGTATGTATTGTGGCAACGGCTGCAGGTTTTTACACTGACGTGGATGAAAGTCTAAATATGGATGAATTGATGTCAAATCCAGATAAACTGAAACCATACATGGACTGTTACCTTGATAGAGGGCCATGTTCCAAATCCGCTCTCTCCTTAAAAAGTGAGTTTCTAACATTCATCATCATCATTCATTCATTCATTTTCATTCTTTTTCAAACGGAAAACGAAGGGGTTATAAGTATGACGTGTGTTTGCGTGTGTCATGTGTATGTTTGTGGCATCATAACTCCTAAACGAATGGACCGATTTCCATGCGGGTATGGTGTTTGTTCTTTGAGTCAGTCACGTTGTGTATATTCATGAGCATACATTAATAAGTTGGTACCAAGGATGTTGCGAATATCAGCATCAGCTGATTATCAGAATTTTTTTTCTATATTAACTTTGTTTTCAATATCAGCATTGCTTTCAATATCAGCATTGTTTCTATATCAGGATCCGCATTAGCATCAGCTAATATTAATTTTAAAAATTAGCATCAACATATCAGCTGATATTATAAAAACTGCATAAGCAACAACCCTGGTTGGTACTTTCAGATTACAAAAGGACATATTAATTTAATTTATTTGAATGGATAACTAAACAAAATGCCACAAAATTAATTATACTCACGAATTTAATCTCCCGCTAAAATCCATAACGAATATTTTGATACTATTTGAGACATTTGAGTTATTTCTTGGCAAGTCATGACCAAAACTTTATTATTAACCTTGTGATTAACTGAAATATAAGATTAGAGTATTGGGATATAAAAACTCCTTGGCATGGTAGGGGAATAATTTAACAGTTTCCAAAATTCGTCCAGATCGAAAGCACCTTACCTTTTCTTGCCATTGTCGTATTCCATCTAGAGAGTAGGATATCTGGTTAACTTACTTAAGATACTTTTGTCTCAGCATTATTTTATGTTAATTGAAGTACCTAATGTATTTCTTACTGTTAATAAAATCGTTTGCTTTTTTCTGGTACTTCACCCGTGATAGAAAATAAGTTTGACGTTTACAACTTTTGGACGAGTAAACCGATTATAAGCAAAAAAAAAATATCCCTGGACAAGTTACACAAATTGAATCTAACACCAAAGTAAGCAAATTATATGCTTGTGGTATGGGTGTTAGTCAACGATTCTAATACATAGAAATACTTAAATAGATACTAGAATAAATTTACTCGAAATAAACACCCAGACCCGGAAATGCAGACATCTAAATATTCGCCACACAAATGTCTGCCCCCGTCGGGAATCGAACCCGAGCCTCGCGGATGATCGGCATAGTTAGGCGTGTACGCTAGCCACTCGAATTGATTCTAATTATTTTACTTGAAAGCTGACGTGATCAAGGAGATTATTAGCTAGGTTTTGTCAGGGGTGTATGAAATGATACGTACTAGTGCTCGCCCATTGGTTTAAATTAGACCATAATAAATTTTAATATCTAGTTGATAAGAACGACATCTTCATTTCTTAAGACCAACTACTTTGTTTCCAAACTTTTAGGACACCATCTGTGATCTTTTATCGTTATCATCAATATATTTGTTTGTGTTTGTCAAATGCATGATAGTGTGAGTAATGTTTTATTAATTGATTAATGTACTTTAAAAGCATTATTATTGAAAAATATTAGCGTTCTGCACTTTTTCTACGCATAAACTATAAGTGCGCCAAATTTTATGCTCCTCCGTCCGCCTAATTTTCGTAAAAAGGGGTCTAAAGTTTTGGCATCACATATTAATATATAGACGTACAAGTTACGGCAAGCATTGGACGTTATGGTGGGAGGAATAGGTAGGGCGGTGGTACCAATCTGATTGAATCGCTGCGAAACTCTACCACCACCTATTGACAATTCATCCTGAGTTTCATAAAAATATAAATACTTCCAGATCATTTCATCGATGGTTTATCAACTTCATGTAAAGAATGTGACAACAGGTTGAAGCATATGGCAGAAGAATTCCTCTTGAATGCTCTGGTCAAGTATCCTGAAGATATGGAAATATTCAAAGCGAAATATGACCCCACAGGGGTAAATATGGCGCGATTTGTTGCAGAAGTTTCTAAGTATTAGCAAGGTTACTGGCACTATGTATTATGAAGTGAAATAAAATAATTGAAGCAAAATTTCCTTTTTATTTTAAACTAAATTTAAAATTTCCATAAGTATTAAAGAAAGACATATACTCTAACTGTTTGAGCTATCAAGGATTGAAGATCCGTGGCGAAATTTTTAATTCTTTTCTTAACCGTTAACGCGTCAACTAAATAGTACTAGTATTTTATATACTAGCTATCCCGGCGAAATTCGTTTCTCCCTTTCTGTTTGTGTGGGAAAACTTAAAATGTTGTTTTTCCTCGCAGTTTTCCTTTTTCCTCCTCTTTTAAATCATTCCTGGACTCCATAAATTATTCAAAACTATATTTAGCTGTTTTCGAGTTTTAGTAGAAGTAACTGATTGATTTTTATGTTTTTATGTTAAGAAGATTAACTGTGGGATATTAAGTGCGGACCAAAATGTTGCAACAATATGTAAATACATCAACTTTTTTTCGGGATAAAAACTATCCTTTATGTTTGTCCAAGTTACCTTCTATGTGTATGCCAAATTTTATAAAAATCGGTTCAGTAGCTTTTGTGTGAAGGAGTGCCAAACAAACATAGGAACTTTCGCATTTATAATAATAATAAGATGTGTTAATACTTAATTCAAAGGGTTTATTGATATTACCCATTTTTTCTTGCTGGAACCTTATTTTCAGTAGAAACTAACATAATTATCTTTTTCCTAGGAAAGATACGCCTAAAAGTATATTTTTGTTAAAGAACACGATTATTGTTTCTAAAGACCTAAATTTATTTATTAATTAAATATATTTATTTATTGTTTAGCTTTCCATGTTTTGTAAAAAATGTTATTTATTAATCTACATAAAAAGTAATTGTTAATTGTTTGTCCTTAAAGGTCTAGTTTTAGATATTCGCGACTTACATGTCTAAACGTAGTCTAAGTAATTATGAGGCATGGACAAATTAGTAAAAATGCTTTGTAAATATAATATTTTCTCAATACTTGTTCCGTGTAGCCGCCATTATAGTGGTAATGTATCATTCCACTGCGGTCTGACGTTAAAAGGGTCCCATATGATGGATGACCCGCTAATATATGATTTATCTTCCTACTCGTAATATGTCTCAAAAATTGTTTATAAATATAGTGCCTATTTATGTACAATTTTAATCTACCTGTAGCTTGGTTTATAATATTCTAAATTATCTTCTAAAATCTGTATTCCTCTAAATTCTAAATTGTCTATTCTTGTATTCGTGTGTTTGTCACTGAACTCCTTCTATACGACTTGACGGATTTTGATAAAAAAAATTGTGTGTATTCAAGGGAATTCGAGAATAGTTTAGATTCACAGTTTGGTCTCCTGGAAAAGGTTTTTTTAATTATTTTTTTAACAATAAGTAGTTGTTTATTTTGGAATGTTTCACATTGGATCCGACAGACTGCGATACTATTTTGATGATTATTTTGATTTTGATGATTATTTGTGTGTGTTCAAGGGAATTCGACAATGATTTAGATTCACAATTTGGTCCACTGGAAAATGTTTTTTTAAATTAATTATTATTTGTAAGTAGTCGTTGATTTTGGAATGTTTTACATTGGATTCAGCAGATTGCGCTACTATCGGAGCATCAAATGTTATGTAGTAGCTGTTAATGTCAAGCGATACGAAGATTGTTGGGTCGGCTAGTATATATCTATACATAAAAGTGAATCCCCCATTTCAAGTGGTCATCGCATCCCGCCTGATCGGAAAGACCAATTTTCCTTCGATTATTTTTTTCGTTATTGGTTATTGTCAGGGGAAGGGTCATATAAAGATGAAACCCGTTAAAAATTGCGAGGAAAGTGGGAAAAAACACACTTCAATTTTGTCCATATAAAACTGTTATTGTCGCTGTTAACTATTGTACTGTGTGTAGCTATTAATGTCAAGCGATACAAAGCTCGCAGGGTCAGCTAATATATAAATAAATATATAGCTTTATCCCTATATTACTTAGAATACTTCCAGACATAGTTTCACACCAAGTCCCTTGTCCCTGTCTGCTTTTCTTCTTCTTACAAACACAACGGTTTTGGAAACTTTTGTTACAACCCTCAAATAGTACTAAAGCGGGTCGTGGAATGTCAACTCAGCTCTCCACGGCACCTTTACCTGCACGTTCGCTTTATGTATACTTATGTAATTGGTATGTATTAAATATATCTTGTATCTTGCATGACCGAACCAATGGAGTATGCCTACACGTATGCATGTACACTTTTTCAACCCCACTTCTGATCTCTCTGTAGCGAATGAAATCGGCGAGTGTTACACTATAGATTTCTCGTAACGGTCTGGTTTTTATTTAGTAGTATTATCGTAACAATCCATCAGCCTGTGGCAAAACACAGCGATCCCGACATAAGAAACACAGATGAATGATGGCGAGGAAAAGTCGTCTGTCTTTACCATTACTGTCACTGAAAATCGTGCGTAAGAAGCGAAGAAGTAAGTAGTTTTACCCCGTGTTGGTCCGGGCTCCTTTGTAGAATAGACCATCTGCCTTCCTGCCAGGCAGCTCGTAAAAGGCGAGCATAGGCTCACCGTCACTAACACCGTGACATCTTACTAGGTGGTAGAGTTTAGCAACGACTCGCCCGGATTGGTAACACCGCCTTACCTAATTCCTGCCGCCATAACGTCAATGCCTGCTGTTGACGTGTTCCGGTTGTAGGGTAAGGTAGCCGGTAAACTAACTTTTGCTCGAGGCCTTACATCCCGGCCTCAGGTTAGCAACGCACCATTACCACCTTTGGTGTATCTAGGCGGCGTGAATTTCTTACCATCAGGAAATCCGTCTGCTTGTTTGCCTTCCAATATTATAAAAAAAGAAGAGTATAATTAAATTTTTGATACCTTCGACTGATAAAGAACAAATGCACTAGCACCACGTCAAAGATGAAGCTGTGTAATAGAAGCTAGGTTGCTGATAGTCTAGATCTCGATCAGCGCCGATGTTCACTATCTTCGAACATACTTAAAAACCTCTCCCTCTCTCCCCAGTGTTGATCCCAATCTCCTCTGTTGAATCTGCCTGCATCTGCTTGTCTGCTTGGCAGCTCATAAAAGGCGAGCATAAATTAGTCATTACCAACAAGACCTGTGCTGGTAAAATGCTCAGTAGCAACTTACCCGAGTAGTGTTCTACTACTGTCATGTCTGTTCATGCCGGTATGTTGGTTGTGTTAATAAAGCCGAGCTGAGTCCGGAGGTAGGGTAGCCGATGCTTTTGCACTATAAGTCTAACGTAACACTCTGACCTCGGTCAATGGTAACTATATCTATGGTAACTATAGATTATTGTCACATGAAATATATCCCCGTGTTGTTCTTGGCTCCTTTGCAGGATAGACCATCTGCCTTCCTGCCAAGCAGATCGTAAATAACGAGCATAGGCTTACCGTCACTAACACCGTGATATCTGACTAGGTAGGTAGGTAGAGTCTCGCAGCGAGAGTTCCGCCTTACCTATTCCTGCCTATTTATAAGGAACAAGACAGGTACCAGAATGGAGCCCTGGGGCACACCCATTGTAACAGCAGCACCTGTCGACTTCATACCATGAATCTCAATCTTCTGAATTCTCCCACTCAAATAAAAAAAATCAAAAGGTCGATAAAATTATTTCATTGTAAAAGAAGATGATTTTAGCATTCAGCTCTTTAATTTTATAATTTGTGAGTTATTTACTCACATCGGAAATGCAAGGATATGACATCTACTAAAAGAAATTAACGAAGAAACATTTTAAGAAAACTTCAAGGAATTACAAACTAAAGACGTATTCAAGTAGTGTACGGTAGATAGGACAAAAAATTAATCTACCTTTAAATTCATATATAATAAATTATGAAACTTATGTTTGTAAATAAATAAAATGTTTTTTTTTTAAATATAAATAAGTTCTGCGATTTAAATGTATTTTTTTATAGAAATATATAACTTCATAAAATTTAACTAAATATTTGCACACCACACTCGTAGAATATGTTGTATTCTTAAATATCTTTATAACAACTTTTTAATACACATATTCCGCAAATAAATAATTTTCATTTCATTTCAAAGACTTAAATAATATCTAAACTTAGTAAACAAAATGGATGTTAAGAAAGAGGGACAATGAGGTACCTAATAAGGCACTTATGAAGTGAGTTAAAATAAATAGGTAGGTAACAAGAAAAATAATTTATTAGTACGGAAGACGTGGCAACATGGCCAAACGGTCCAAAAGGGGACCAAAAACCGGTCGCACAAAGGGACAAATTAACTAAAATAAGAGTTTTGGCGGCATCGTGAATGAAGATGGTCGTATTTTTTCATAATTATTGATTTTCGTGTTTGTATTGAGTGAAATTAGTTAATTTAGGTGGGAATTAGTTTAGTTTTGTTCAGTAAACGTGCACAAATGAAATAATCATGAAGAAATTAGTGTATCGTGAATTTCCTCGCTGCCGCAAAATCTCCCAAAGTGAACTTTTGTAAAGTGACCGCCGCTTTACTCAAGAGCCTGACGTGACTTTCTAAATAGTGACTAATGACTGTATAAGAATAATTAACGGAAGACATGTGACTAATGATGAAATAATTAATACGAAAGACGTGGCAGCATGGCCTAAAGGTCTTAGCCGGCCCCAGAAAGGAGCAAATTAACTTAAAAAAAAAACTTAAAAAAAAACATAGGCTTATAAACTAGCCAGCCAACCCAGGCCAGACAACTTTATGTAGTTTTACACGACATGTTTTTTTTCACCCATACATCTGTTACTAACTAACAACTTGTTTTCTAACCTTTTAAAATCCACATTTATTTTGCGTTAGATAGGCAAAAATTCTTTCCACAAAGCTAAACCTTTTAAGCGTGAATATTTATGTCTTTTTTAAAATGATATTCTGAGGTAGTGATCCGGAAAACCCGGTTTGAAGCCGGATGCTTCCTGTAACAAAAGCTACATACTGTATATGTGACGATAAAAGAGGTTTTTATTAAAATATATAAGTTTTACTCTCAATATTTAGTTTTTCTTTTTAGCCGACTTTAAACAAGGTTAGATGTTTGATGCCATTTTTATGTATGTTAATTGATTTTTTTGACATTAATTCACTACGATATAAAAAAAAATTATTTAAAAGAGCGTGCTTCGAAGGTGGTCTCATGCCAAGTCTGGATCTTATGATTGTAGTCCGCAAAAATTGAGTAAGAAAAAAGTATCTTCAAGCCCATATCCCCGTACAGGTAGGCAGAGGCACAACCAACGCATCCCACGACTAGCCGAAGGTACTAAGTCCCACAATGGCACATATCCAATTAGGCAATCCTTTTAATAGAAAACTAAAAAATAACTATCTGCTTGTTTCTTTTTTGTTGCTCGACGCGGGGATCGAACCTGGGACCTCAAGTCTGACACCGGACCGCTAGACCACAGGGGTGACACACAATTTGTATTGTATAATATACATTATGTTACAGTACTACTATTTAAATTATGCACTTCGGTTTTACTCTTTTTACACTTTATAGTTTTTTATTTTTAAATTGGCTGACCTAATCTAAAATTAGGCGAAATGATTTTCCTTTTTTATGATACTGGAAGGCAAACAAGCAGACGGATTTCCTGATGGTAAGAAATTCACGCCGCCTAGAGACACCAAAGGTGGTAATTGTGCATTGCCAACCTGAGGCCAGGATGTTAGGCGTCGAGCAAAAGTAAGTTTACCGGGCACCTTACCCTCTAAACCGGAACACGTCATAACGTTATGGCAGCAGGAATAGGTAAGGCGGTGGTACCAATCCGGGTGAGTCGCTGCGAAACTCTACCATCTAGTCAGATATCACGGTGTTAGCGATGGTTAGCCTATACTCGCCTTTTACGAGCTGCCTGGCAGGAAGGCAGATGGTCTATTTTTAATTTTCTTAAATTGGTTCTCTGATAAATTATGTGTAATAAAAACTCTATATAGATATCTTAAAATTTAGCTGATGCGCGTAATTTAAATAGTACTACTGTACATTATTAGATAATACCGAATCCTGTTTATCAAAAACAGTATCTTCAAGTGAACTCCAATCGAAATGGAAATCGACGGTTTACAGAAAAGCCACGAAACTCAATTGTTTGTAAGTTGGTATTGTGGAATGTTTTGAATTAAATGTTTAGTATATATAACTCTCGCAGCGGTTTTCAAACTTTTAAGCCTACTGCTGGCAATACTCTCAAATTTTAATGTTATTTATACTAGCTGCTTCGGTGGACCTTGTTCCAAATGTTCAGTTTGTGTAAGTATAATTAAATTGTTGTTTTTCCTAGTTTCCTCAAAGTCGAACGGGATAAAAAATATCCTAAATACGTTTCCTGGTTTTAAGCTACTTTCCTGTTAATTTCCTACCAATTGGTTTAACCGCTCTTGAGTTATAAATAGTATAAATCACGACTTTCTTTTACCTACCTTAAAAGTTAGAACTTTGATATTTTTTAATAAGTTTTTTGATACAATAATAGCAACAAATTACGTTAGAAATAGCATATAAACTATCACATAAAAGAAATCAATGAGACCTTGCGTTATAAATATTTCTATTAATTTTACATTATTAAAAGTACATATTACATATCGCCTCTTTGGTCTAGCGGTTCAGTTGTTGGACTTGACTGCATGAGGTCCCGGGTTCGAATCCTGGGTCGGGCAACGAAAAGAAAATTGGATTTTTCCAATTTTCTAATGGAAAAAAATGTTGCTCAGGATTGGAAATGTGCCCGGTTGGCGATAGGCTTGCCACCTTGCTAAGTTGCTAAGTCACACATTGTGGGACTTAGTATCTTCGGCTAGTCGTGGGTGCCTAAAGATACAAAGATAAAAAATACCTAAAGTATTGTAATAACAAAAACAAATTTCTAAAACTTTTATTATAATTTTTAGATATCGTCGTCGTAAAAATTCTTTTTTCGATCATTTCTTCTGTAAGTTTGCGGAGACCATAAAGTAATTTAAAACTGGCTGTTGTTATTTGTTGTTAATATTAATAAAGATTAATAATAAGAATATAATTAATAGGATTATAACAGTCAATTTCGAAACATGACATCACTCGATGATAAGGAAGAGGGATTCACTCGGTTCGTTATCAAACGACCTGACCGAGTTCAAATGTTAACATAATAAACAGGTTCATTTCGATCTTTTGTTGGATCGGGGAATACTTTTCGAATACAAAGATCAAGATAAACTGGAAGTACCTAATTATTTAAACCGATTTTTTTGTTACGTTTTTATGCTGGTTTCTAAAAAGGTTCACAAAAAATAATAAGTTAAACCTTAATTCATAAGTTTTTTTTTTAATTGTTGAAGTGAATATTTAGAATTGTTGTAATTTCAAACCGGATGCAACTGAAAAAACGACAGGTAAGAGACACAAATACAAAAATGTGTAGGATCACATATTATATTCATCTCATTATTTTGTCGATACTGAAGTTTCACTTCTATCGTGTGTGAATCGCATAGACACCTTTTTTAAAATATAATGTTCATTATTGAGGTTCTATTGGCAATGTTAATATTGACCGCCTCGTTGGTCGAGTGGCTAGCGTAAATGCCTAATTACACAGCGAGGCTCAGGTTTGATTCCCGACGGGGGCAGGCATATGCGTGATGAACATTAAGATGTTTGCATTTCCGGGTCTGGGTGTTTATTAAATTTATCCAGGGTGTAATGAAACCGACGAACGACCGAAGCAAAAAACCAACTCCAATTTCACTCAAACGTCACGATTCGGTAACTACTTTTTGGAAAGTTAAGGTTACTAAGTGATCAAAAATAAATTTTATAAATACGACACATCGTTTCTTTACCAAACATATCTCCAAAATCGCTAGTCACTTTTTAATCTTTATGTGGGACCATCTCGGGATCATGACTTTCCTTTCCAAAAAGAACTGTCAAACATGTCCTTTGTTGGCTGAATAATCGAGAGAAAAGGTGGTCGGAATTTAATTTTGTAAACATTGGGTAAAATAAGTTTTATATCATATTTAAACTTCACTAAATCTGTGCCCAAAAAAATTAAAAAAAACATCCAGTTGAATTGATAACACACTCCTTTTTTGGCGTCGATTAAGACATTTATTTATTTGAAATATGACATCACACAATGATAAAAGAGAGGAAATAAATTTTGTTCTTTGTCTTTTCGTAGAATCGTCTCTGTGGTAGACCACAGAGGCGCTAGAGCGCTCTGGCGTTGGACTTGACTTCTTAAGGTCCGGGGATTGATTTCTGAGTCGGGAAATTAAAAAGACAAAAATGTTTATTTTCAATTTTCTAGTAAAAATAACGTCACTCGGGACTGGATATGTGTGATAATCTATGCACAACCCTTTTTTCTTAACAGACGCCTAAAAGGAGAAAAGAGGTTATCAATTATTCGCCAGTATGTTTTTTTGTATGTTTCTGACGTGTTTTTTTTGTGTATTCTATTCTGACGATTAGTGGATTTTATAATTTTTCAAAAGAGTATTAGTAGAGATTCCGATTAATAATAAATTGATAACGTCAGACAAAAAAGTTTATGAATGATTCTTAATAATATATTTTATTTTTGTTTACCTCGATGATTTACTCGTAATAATGCAATTAAGATTTCAGAAGTTTTGTTGCGCTTAAATTAGTACAAATTAATAATACGAATAAATATAAATCAACAAAATGGGAATCCCCAAATATCCCAAAGAAATAAATCCCCTTTTCCAAGATTTTTTTGAGACCGGCGCATCCAGTAAACCATATATCATCTTCGCGTGTGCTAGGGGATTTTCTTAGCCAATACTCTTTAGTATATAAGATGTAACTTGTATTCAAACTTTATTCAGTCTTTGACCGTATTAAAACTAAGATCATTTCAAACATTACTATACTTCCAAGCTACGTAATTCTATTTCAAAATGTTTACTAAATTGTGTATCCTGGCTTTCCTCGCTGTTGGCGTCAGCTGCCGATACATCCAACTGAGAAGTCCCATCTATGTGATAGATGGATCATTAGCAGAAGAAGACTGGGAAGATAGATTTTTAGAACAGCCAATGGAAGCTGTTCATCCAGGGTATTTGAGTTCAAGAGTACGTCGCCAAGTCCATGGAGTGATGAACAGTAATCCTGATGGTAGTTTAAATGTGATGGGGAAACTCCCACTTGCTGGTAATGACAAGAATATATTGAGTGCTATTGGTGGAGTAAATGGGGCGAAGCCTGGTGGTGGTGTCGGTGGGGTCTTTGGTGGTGCTTCCTTGGACAATATGTAAGTAGAACCTACATACTTAGTTTTGATTTTTTTTAAGTTTTGATTGAATAATTTTTGTCTATGTGTGTAGACGCAGAAATATAAAAATCTGAATTGAAACTTGTAACATCATTTTTATTTAACAAAAACCACAGCAACGTCTGGCCGGGTCTGCTAGTAATTCTATCCTATTAATATTATAAATGCGAAAGTTTGTGTATTTGTTTTTTGTTTATTACTCCTTCACGCTTCAAAAACTACTTAACCGATTTCCATGAAATTTGGCACATACATAGATGCTAACTTGGATTATCACAAAGGATAGTTTTTATACCGATAAAAATGTTCAAATTTGATCAACTTCCCCGTTACCGATTGAGTTGATCTGATGATGGAACCAGAAGGTGACCATAGGACCTCCTTGAACTTCTAACATTATCCTATCGTGTCTAGGCCTATTTGACACGTCTTGTATAGTACTTCTTAAATCTATTGCCTGGAAATAAAACTGACAAAAATGTATCTTAAGTTCAAAACTTATAAACCATCGTTTTTCTTTTCTAGAAACGGCCACAGCTTAAGTGTCACCGGCAAGCATATCCCTGACTTCGGAAACCAGCTTACTGGTGCCGGGAAACTGAACCTCCTTCACAACGACCACCATGACCTCTCCGCTAATGCCTTCGCCACAAGGACTATGCCGTCAAACCCCATGATTCCGAACTTCAACACCTACGGCGGCGGACTGGATTATAAGTTCAAGTGAGTACACTTTTTGTATGACTAGCTAGAACCGCGGAACAAGACATTTGACAATAGGTCTAACATCTCAGCCACAGAAAAACAACTCACCTGTAACATCTACACTGTATACAGGCGACGGTTGTCTCTTACCAGAATTAGTATCACGTGTTTGTTCTCTTTTATAAAAAATCCGTCCGTCCATTGTGGGCGTTGACTACATGAGGTCCCAGGTTCGATTCTCGGGTCCCGATACGGGCAACATAAAAAATTTCTGTATTCAATTTTCTAAAAAAATACTAGAGATAACTTTACCTGGGATTTGACAAGTGGTCAGTGGTCGATAGGTTTACCATCAATCACATTTTGGCACTAAATAGTTTTGGCAAGTCGTGGGTGCCATTCACAAGCTTGAAGATACTTTTTATGTAATTAAACAATTACACACTCCTTATCTGCTTGACGCTATTATAAGATGTAGGCATTAGATATTGGTTCCTGCCTACTTTGTACAGTTAAGCTACCTGATTTCTTACCAAGAAGTTTATAAGCAAGTTTTTTTTTTTAACGTGACTGTGACTAGAAAAGTTTCGCTTTAGTGCTGGAGGCAGTCGCATTTTTGTTGGAAGAGTAGCAGAAATCTACAGAAGATGCTTAACATCCTTGCCTCATGTTGAGAAAGTTCCGTTTTATATTAATAGCCAAGATGTTTTTCTCAATTTTTACCTATGAAAATATTATTACACTGGTGGTAGAGTGCTGTGCAGGAACTCGCCCCGATAGAGATCCGGATTCCTATTCCTGGCGCCATAGTAAATATGTCCTGTTCCGGCTCGGAAGGTAGCCCGTAGACTTGCACCCTAGGACAAACATCCCGGTCACAGGACAGCGCCGCACCTGTAACATCTATGGTGTCTACAGGCCACGGCTAACTATTACCTTCATGAGAGTTGTATGCTAGTTCGCTGACCTCTCCCATAAAAAAAACCAAGAGCTCCATTGTTTTTTGGAGTAATGTATACATGGTGGATTTGACGTTTCTACCTACATTACTACTATTTAAATTATGCACTTCGACTTTACATTTTTTATCTTTTTACACTTTATACTTTTATTTTTAAATTGGCTGACTTAGTCTAAATTTAACCGAAATGATTAATTATTATGTAATAACAACTCTATATCTTTCTAACACATTCGGACTTCTATATCTTTAAAATACATTCGGATTTCCGAAGCTTGACGAATTCAGCCGAAGCGCATTATTCAAATAGTACTACTGTACAATGTACTTTTATTTGGGATCCTATGTTTGTATTTATCAAGTATCAACTAGTAACAATAAAATATTTGTAGTGACAAAATCGGCGCGTCCCTGGGTATGGCTCATACCGATCTCTTCAAGAAGACGGACTACTCCGCAATGGGCAACTTCAACTTGTTCAAGAACCCCACCAGTTCCTTGGACTTGAACGCTGGATATACCAAATCGGTGTCCCCCTTTATCCCCAATAGCTCCTGGCAACCATCTGCAGGGTTGTCATATTCTAAATACTTTTAAAACCCTAATGATTTTTTATATACTAAGTGGTTCTACTATTACTAGTAATACCTACAACTACTAGATACTAGCCGTCTTATTAATTAACATGGACTAAGGTAGAAGAAGAATTATATTATCGCCTTTGTGGTCTAGCGGTTCACTTGTTGGACTTGACTGTATAAGGTCCCGGGTTCGAATCCCGGTTTGGGCAACGAAAAGAAAATTGGGTATATCCAATTTTCTAATAAAAAAAAATGTTACTCGGGATAGGATATGTGCCCGGTTGGCGATGGGCTTGCCACCTATTACATTGTGGGACTTAGTATCTTCGGCTAGTCGTGGGTGCCCTTGTTGTGACTCTGCCTACCTCTTCGAGGATATGGGCGTGAAGATACTTAGAATTAAGTTAATGTTATAATCTGTGTCATATTGTAATCAAGACTGTTTTAATACGAGGTGAAACCTTGGCGTACTTCACTCCGTGTTTATTAAATTATTAAACATAGACCAAAGTAGGAGTAATATAAAGTTGACGTTATAGTCTGTACCCCATTGTAATAAATACTTATAGTACTAGGTTGAACCTTGGCGTACTTTAGTCCCTGTTTATTAACAAGAATATAAGAGTACTATCGTTGCGCAATGGCTTAACTAGTCGATTGTTATATCTCGGTTTGGAGTTGGGGTTTTGGCGCAGAGATATAATCAGTCTCTAAATGGTAATGGAAACGATCATGGAATTACTACCATTATCACTATTATCTTTGGTATCCTATAGCCAAAGTATTAATTACATAAAAATAGACCACCTCGTTGGTCGAGTGGCTAGCGTATACGCCTTACTACATCGATCAATCGCGAGGCTCGGGTTCGATTCCCGACGGGGGCAGGCATTTGTGTGATGAACATTTAGATGTCTGCATTTCCGGGTCTGGGTGTTTATTAAATTCATTCTAGTATCTAGTTAAGTATTTCTATGTATTAATATCGTTGACTAACACCCATAACACAAGCATGTAATTTGCTTACTTTGGGGTTAGTTTCAATTTGTGTAACTTGTCCATGAATATGTATTTATAAAAACAAATATCGAATGATGATCATTTATTTTTATGTAATTTATAAGTTGAGAAATCATTTTTAACAATAGTTTCTTTACTTTTTACTGCTTGGTGGAATTCCATTCTTGAATGGACGAAATATGTTCATATTTTTATTTTTTATTTTTATGGTTTAGCCAACCGGCTATTGTTATATAGCCCTGATGAAGCTTGTATAGCGAAACCGGTTGGCTAAACCATAAAAATAAAAAAATAAAAACAAATTGTGAATAGATAGTATTTCTAAACAAATTGTATCATTTTTAATAAATTGATTTATATTTTTTTATTAAGAGTATGTACACATTTAAATATCGAATTGTGGTTACCAATTATTACCAACGAATTTAAGATGGACTTTTCTCATTATTCTGTAAATATAAATAAGTATATTTGATATTTTCCATCGTCGGCGCTTGGTAAAACTTCCAAACATTCATATTTTTAATTGACAGTACAAGTGTTTCTTCATTTAAATATGTAAATAAGTACCTAGTCAGCATTAAATATTATTTTAAGTTAAAACTGCCTATTTTGTATTAAATTTTAAGAAACATTTTATAATTTGTAAATATTTTTGTTTCATAATTCGATATTTACCGATAAATAAATACATATCCAATATTCGAAAAATTGTATTACTTTCTTGACTTCTCCTCAGTGATCTAGCGGTCCGGCGCGGCGTCGGACGTGACTTCTTGAGGTCCCGGGTCCGATCCCCGGGTCGGGTAATAAAAAAAATTATAAAAATCTAGATTTTACTGCTACCTCTACCTGCCTACCCCTTCGGGGAAATGGGCGTGAAGATACTAGACAATTATTTTTTGTCGCTGAACTGTTGAGATAACAAGTCCTTATAAAAAATGTAAGCTAGCTACGACGGAACCGATTATTCCTGACTTAGTATTGCCACTTTATAAGAACGACTGTATGTTTGTCC
>NJDD01017980.1:0-13016 GCA_002245505.1 Calephelis nemesis | reverse complement strand
AATGTGATAGGTGGCAAGCCCATAGCCAACCGGGCACGTTTCCAATCCCGACCAACATTTTTTTTTATTAGAAAATTGGAAAAATCCAATTTTCTTTTTGTTGGCCGACCCGGGATTCGAACCCGAGAGCTCATGCAGTCAAGTCCAACACCCGGATCGGACCGCTCGACCACAGAGGCGAATTTTTGAAAATATTTACTTCTGTGTTATTGTGTTATCGCCTCCGTGATTTAGTTCAATATTAGACTTGGCTTCGTGAAATTCTAGGTACAATCCCCGTGTTGGGCAATAAAAAGATAATTGTGGTTTTAAAATTTTCAAATGAAGAACGTTGCCTGGGATTGGATACGATCTTGGTTGGTAATAGGCTCGTCACCTATCACATTGTTTGTTAAATACAAAGGCGCCCGTTTCAGAGACTATTGATACCACCCTCGGTGTGACTTGACCGTAGAATGGCCTAGATATATGTATCAACATTTTTCCACATTCGCTTTGTAAATATGTTTTATCAATCTTACATCTGCTATCATTACACGTTGACCGAACAACAAACCTTTTTCCATCATCACACAAACATTTTTTTAATTCCACTTTCTTTTTGATCGCCTTTGTGGTCTAGCGGTCCGGGTGTTGGACTTGACTGCATGAGGTCCCGGGTTCGAATCCCGGCTCGGCCAACAAAAAGAAAATTGGATTTTTCTAATTTTCTAATCACAAAATGTTGGTCGGGATTGGAAATGTGCCCGGTTGGCGATAGGCTTGCCACCTATCACATTGTGGGACTTAGTGTCTTCGGCTAGTCGTGGGTGCCTTGGTTGTGCCTCTGCCTACCTTTTTGGGGGATATGGGCGTGAAGATACTTTTTTTTCTTTTTTCTTTCTGATCTTGCTGTCGCGAATGCGATCGAGTGCTTCCTATAGCAATAAATATGTGTCATTTATACACACTAAAGGTGTTAGGGTGTGACGAAAATATAGGTAGATTTTCACCTATTAGTTATTAAGTAAATAGCTTAATCTAGCCTCTGAAGTGGAACATAAGAAAAGCGAGTACATGTTATGATCACAGGAAAGTATAAGGTAGTGTTATTCAGACGAGTAAGCCCTTAAAAGACTCTTCCACGTACCTACTGACTATAATTGGAATAATTAAGCAATCTATTGAGTGATTTCAAATACTGAATGACCTTGTTCAATATGTTTTAACCTTGTTTTATTGTATATTAGCTGTCTCGGCGAACTACGTTCCACCCGTTCAGTTTGTACGGGACAAAGTAAAATGTTGTTTTTCTTAGTTTTATCGCAAGTTTTTTTCCTTTTTTTTATCTTTTAAGCCTTCCCTGGACTTGAAGAAACAATTCAAAACCAAAATTAGCGAAATCGGTTCAGCAATTCTCGAGTTTTAGCGAGACTAACGAACAGCAATTGGTTTTTATATATAGAGAAGATTAAAATTGGTTTAATTTTTTGGCCTAGTACACTTACTGGCAAGTTCTCAAATAACACATACATATCTTCACGTCAAATCCCTTACGGGGTAAGACTTGACCTAAATTCCTACCTGGATTCACCTGGAACACGCCGGTTTCGGAGACTTTTGACATCACCCCCGAATAAAATTCAATCGATGTTATCGTTAATTACCAACCTAGGTCTCACCAGGTACTACATCTAGATTCGCATTGTACATTCGCATTTTATACCTACATATCTGTTTTGTCAATCTTTCATCTGCCATTCTTTCCACATGACCAAACTACTGGAGGATGTTCTTTCTCATTTATACACCAACACTTTCTTTCAATTCCACTCTTTCTCGGATCTCACTGTTACAAATGCGCTCAGCGAGCGTAACGCCTCATATATTCCTTATATTTATAAGTATTGACGGTCTTTATGGTCCAGGAGTTTGCGCTATTGACGACCATTCTCAAAGCTAGTGTTCGATTTCCGAAAGCATTTGACGAATAAATCTTGTGTTCCAATGTTTATTAAGTTTATATTGATAAACACATAAAGCAAATCAATCAATGGAAGATAGTACCCTAATCAAAAAAAGGTTGAAATGAAAAAAAGACCTTTCAAAGCTTAGTATGAAAAATCTGGACTTCCAATGTCGTTGACTAAGGTCAGCAATGACATAAAAAGAATTTTTTGTTCTTAGGTAAGTATATTTACATAACCGATATAAATTATGTCGGTTTAAATATACGCAAATTGCTACATTTCGAACTATGACTCATATCAACGTCATATGACCTTCTGGGGTTAAAAATACATAGTACCTTTTCCATAATATCGACCACATCAGAAAATTGTTAATGTATTGTAGGAAAAATCTACATAAGTATTATGTTAATTTGGTCACATTGCCAAAACATAAAATTAAAGGTAGCCACCAGCCAAATCTCATTAAGATCGGTTCAATTGATTCGGCGTTTATTGAGGACAGACAAACCAACAAAAAGAACGCCTTTTTTACAAATAAGCAGAATATGTTCTATTGAACTGTTAGTTTAAACATCTTAAATGGATTTTAACTATCTTTAACTAGCTGTTACCCGCGTTGCAGTCTGATAATTAGGGACTTTAAGGCCCATTAATATGGACTTTCATAGAAAATTTTAACTGTGTCCTCTAAGGGGTAGAATTGCGAGGAAAGCCTAAATAAGTATTTGACAAAATTTTTATAAGTAGTCCAAAAATTAAGTTTAATGTTTCTAACTTTAAAAAAATTGCGGTCTTTCATACAAAACTTTCAACCCCTATTTCACCCCCTTAGGGGTAGAATTTTCGAAATTTCGTCCTTAATGGATATTTACTAAATAAAACTACCCTACCTCAACAAATCTCATGGCTATCACTCCAACAGTTTTTGCTCGGCGATGACGAATCCACTCAGACAGGACATATTATTTTATATGTATAGATAAATAAAAATTAACTCTCCTAAAGTTTTATTTAGCACATGTTTAGATTATTTAGTCAAAAATTTCAGGAAAAAAATATGACAATATTTCTCTACAGTTTGGACCTTTTCATTGACAAAATGTTAAGAAAACTGCTAACACGCTTTTAAGCAATCAAATGCTGTCAAAAGCGAAACCGGTACAAGTGTTTCTTCATTTAAAAATATGAATATTTAAGCAATCACGTGGACAAAGCTACGGATAGCTGGCATGGTCCTACAGGAACATGATTTTTAGATAAAAACTATCCTATGTGTTAATCCAATTAACCCTCTGTGTGAGTACCAAATTTCATGAAAATCGGTTCAGCAGTTTTTGCGTGAAGGAGTAACAAACAAACAAGAAAAAAACAAACTTTCGCATTTGTAACTTTAATAGGATCCTATCCAAATCATAACCTAAAAGATTATAGTATAAAAAGAAAATCTATCAAACTTTTCTATAAAAAACTTGGCTTCACTACAAAGTCGTCGACCAAGGTTAACAATAACATCAAAAGCACTTTCTAATATTAGCGGTGTATGTTTATACGAACGATATAAATTATGTCGGTTATATTAAACACAAATTATTCCAATTCGAACTATGACTCATACTGATATCGTTATACGACCTTCTGAGGTTAGTAATACCTTTTGCATAATATCGACCGCACCACGAAGATACCTATTTCAACCGATTTGAAAAAAGAATTTGTTTGACGATGTTCTTATTCAATTTCAAATGTAGCCTAGCTATGTTTGAGCTCGGATCTTTCATTTACCTATTTATAAAATCTCGTGTTATAATATTAGTTACCATACTCCTCCGAAACGGCTTGCCCGATTCTCATGAAATTTTTTGAGCATATTCAGTAGGTCTGAGAACCGGCTAACATCTATTTTTTATACCCCTAAGTGATAAGGGTGCCTCATCCCCACTTTTATACTAAAATCACATTAAAAAAATAGCAGAACAACGTCTGCCGGGTCAGCTAGTCTTATATATAAAATTCCCGTGACACAATGTTAGTTACCGTACTCCTCCAAAACGACTTGACCGGTTCTCATGAAATTTTGTGAGCATATTAAGTAAGTCTGAGAATCGGTTGGTGAATCACAGCAAAAAAATTAGCAGAACAACGTCTGCATGGCAGTCAGCTAGTTTTCATACAAATTTCATAAAAATTGGGATTTCCTCCGTGTAAGTTTTCAATTTTCTTTTAAAAAATAATGCTGCCTGGGATTGGATATATTGGGCCCGGTTAGCGATAGTCTTGCCACCTATCACATTTTGGGGCTAGTCTTCGGTTTGTCGTTGGTTCTCTGTTTGTACTTCTGCCTATATCTTCTTTCCCGCAGATTAGCCGTATAACAAACAGACAGCTTTTCACTTAATAAATGTCCATGACTCCATATCATATCATATTCATTCTTGTAACTCGATGTGGAAAACATCGATCGATGTGTGCCTATACGACTAAATTCAATAACCCATCTAAGATAAGAGTTAGGAATACTATAGATCAGTAACAAGGTAACCACTGTTGTTTTCTAATAATTAACAAGAGAATCTTAGCACCAAATTTTTATAATAATTGCATCGATCTGTAGATAGGTTATTGAAATTGGCCGTTACTACTAAACTAAACTGATGTGATGAAATTTAATAAGGAAATAGTTAAATACTGGAGTTCTTCCAGACTCCAAAGGGTCCTCCAAAGGGCGTAAAAAGTTTGTATGAAATTCGCCCAACTAGCCAGCAAGACCAGCAAGTTCGATTTTACGATAAATGATACTTAATACAAAAGACGTTAATGGAGCAATGTTTATTCGTATTTCACTTATTTGCGTATAAATATTAAGCTTTAAATATAAAGTTAACTTTCACGTGCAACTTTACCGGTTTAATAATTCTACAGACCGGAACATAACAGCGCCAAGCAAAGACGTTGTGGTAACAAAAAAGAAATTATTACAAAAAAGGAATCTTTAAAAAATGTAGTTTCGACACATAAAAAATGTATACAACATTATGAACTACTTAATAAACCAAAGACTTGGTACCTACTTGTACTTCGAGTCCAAGTCAATATCTGCCTACCCTGTTATTCATTTGGCGTGAACATAATAAGCCATCATAATAAAAACAAAACTGTTAGCAACACACAAACCTACTGAAATATTAAAGATACTCAAAGTTCAAAACACTTGACAAAACACTTCACAAACACTTCTCTTTGATTTGTTCTCGTCAGCGTTCCCTTGTTTCGAATTTTGTTATTGATTGTGCTTAGCGACTTTGTTATATCAAGCAACCTACTCTGTAGTACCTCTAGCCAGAGATCCGTGAAGAGCCAGACCTTCATTATTTCATAAAAGTTGAAAATTAGTTAAACTTGAAAAGTCTACTCTAAAGTTTAGATCATCGTGGTTTTGGCAGATGTCGGAACTCAAATACTAACTAAGTAAATTTCCACAAATGTTTCTAGTGAGAAACGAAAGCTACTGGTACGAGTAATTACATCGTACAACAAATGATTTAAGGTAATTTTTTATTCTATTTTCAAAAATGTGATAGCTTTAACATATTTTTCGCCTGAATGCCTGCCAATTATTAAGGTAAGGTAAAAGCTTAATTTCAAAGGTTTTATCAGTTAGAGTTCAGCGAAAATGTACACGGTTCTCCTGATGGTGAGAGAAAACCTTGGCCTATAGCCGCCGTAGAAAGTAGATATTACAGGTACGTCGCTGTTCTGATGCTGGAATTGAAGGCCCTAACCTAACCGGAACACAACAGAGTAACTATGGCAACACGAATAGTTAAGGCGGTAGATCTCTACCAGGGTAAGTAGCTGCACAGCACTCTACCACCACTGGTCTTGTTGGTAAATACTTATATTTTAATCAGTGCTTGTGTCTTACGAGCTGCCTGGCAAATAAGCAGATAGTCTATTCGAAGATTCCGGATTAACACGGGTAAATCTTTTGATAGAATTATTATAATTAGTGGCCGCCCGTTGTTCGAAATTCTCGTATTATAAGTTTAATATTTTGTTGATAAGAGCGCCATCTTCATTTCTAATACTTTGTTTCCAAACTTTTTAGTGCGCCATCTGTGATCTTTTATCGTTATCATCAATGTATTTGTTTATGTGTGTCAAATGCATGGTAGTACGTGTAATCTTTTATTTATTGATTTAATGTACTTTATAAGCATTGTTGTTGAAAAATATTAGCGTTCTACACTTCCCCTACTCAAAAACTATAAGTGTACCAAATTTTATGCTCCTGCGTCCGCGCGATTTTTGTAAAAGAGGCAAAAAGTTTTGGCATCACGTATTAATATACAGATGTTCAGTAGTCAGATACTTTTAAATGTTTTTTTTGAAGTTATACTTCTTTTGGCGCGTTACGAAAAATGATGAGGGTAAATTTTTACGATGCGCGCGCACACCGTCACGAAAAACCGACATGATGAAGTTAGCTACAGATAACATTTTAGTTTTTATTAAATATTAAATAAACTTTATTTAACTAAATAATGCATTTTAATAAAACTTTTAATGTATTAAATACCTTTTTTCTATGGTTAGTGTCATTTTGTCTACAAAAAAAAATGAAAAAAAAAGTATCTTCACGCCCATATCCCCGAAGAGGTAGGCAGAGGCACAACCAGGGCACCCACGACTAGCCGAAGATACTAAGTCCCACAATGTGATAGGTGGCAAGCCTATCGCCAACCGGGCACATATCCTATCCCGAGCAACATCTCTTTTTATTAGAAAATCGGAAAAAAACGCAATTTTCTTTCTGTTGCCCGACCCGGGATTCGAAACCGGGACCTCATGCATTCAAGTCCAACAACTGAACCGCTAGACCACAGAGGCGATTTTGTCTTCAAATGTAAAATAAGGCAAAAGATAAAATTTTTAAAAACATTTTTATCTTATTACACCGAAGAAGTATAACTTTTAACGCGTGTACATAAGTACACACACAATTTTTTTATGCAAGCATTTATTTTAAGCAAGCACTGAGAATTTGGTAGCTATAACAAAATGAAGAGATTTATGGAATGATGAGCCCCATCATTACACGTGGACGGATGGAAGAATTTTTCTATTTATTTTTGTTGTATTCATAATTACCTGTACAAGATATTTTTTTAAAAAAGAAAAAGTTTAAAAAAGCAATCGTCTTTTGTTAAGACAGAACTACGCAGATAGCACTTCATAAAAATGTTAACCAATTCTTAAAACGAAATGAATGAACACGGCTGAGCACTGACTGTTCCACCTAATTATAAAAACCATACGATGTGCAACTTCCCGTAAAACTACGTAAATGTTGGATTTCAAAGTAACATGATTCAGATGAGGGCGGCCTTGGCTAAGTTAAAAAGGTGAAGTTTGCATAATGTTTAATCAGGCCTCTGACTCACTCGTAGGTTATTAAGGACGGGAGATGATGTCAATCTTTAGGTTTTGGGATGATTATACCAATCCTGAAATTCTATATACGTCGAACTGTGTTAGGGCATAATCGATGTAATCGGGCAGGAAAGATAAAAAAATATCACTACTGGAATTGTATCCTCAGTGGCTAAAGTAGTCAGATTATTCATCAGTGATAGTCAGGGTTTAAATCCAGTCTTAGGTAAAAAAACAAGTTTTTTTAAATTTGCGAAATTCATCCGAAGCACAGAACAAGTGCTAAAATTTAAATATTTACAAAGAAATTTATAATCAGTAAGTAATACTAAAGTAACACATATTTCATCACATCTAGCAAATATTTCTAGAATCACTATACAATAACTAATGAAATTATATAAAAAAAGTATATTTTTTAAAATGATATCCTAATCATTTCATTTTGTGAGGCAGTACGTACAAATAAATACGAAAAGAGAGGTAATAATGAAATTGGAGCCACCGTGCTATAAAGGGGAAAGAAAATAACAGTTTAGGACTGTAGGTAAAAATAGGTAAGGAAAGAGAGGTGAAGATGAAAAAGAAGCCATCATGCTATAAAAGGAAGTTCTATTGTGTCTGCTTCCTATAAATAGCCTTTGTTTTACGAAGTCGGATTAAATGTTACTACGATCTTTATCCTTTTTAACGAAAGTAATATTTATTCAAGAGGTTCTTACTACCTACCGTTAATCTATCCTCCAAAACGGAAACACGATAGTGGTGAGCGATGACGTATAACGGTTCAATATGGTGATTGTATGGTTCTCATCAATTTCAAAGCTCAGATAATTAGAATTTCCTCACCGTTATGACACATACTGACGGATGGACTCGGATTTTTATACAATGAACACAATAAGTTACAAGTAATATTTGAATCATAGTTCCGAAAGCTGTGAGAACTTTGTGGTAAAATTTGTTCCTAGAAAAATAATCGTTGACTAATTATACCCCAAATCCATACCTCATGGGTATGGCTGTAATACGCTCAGGATATTCAACTTCGTATTTTTTGATGTTATAGGAAGGCAAACAAGCAAACGGATTACCTGATGGTAAGAAATTCCCGCCGCCTAGAAACACCAAAGGTGGTAATGGTGCATTGTCAACCTGAGCTCGGGATTTTAGCACTCGAGCAAAAGTAAGTTTACCGGCTAACTTACCCTCCGAACCGGAACACGTCATGACGTTATGGCGGCAGGAATAGGTAAGGCGGTGGTACCAATCCGGGCAAGTCGCTGCGAAACTCTTCCACCTAGTAAATATGAACTATAATTATGAAAGTATTTTAGTGTTCGAAGGTCTTGTTCGAAGGTACTTGTTGAAGTAGACAGATTTATTATAAGGAAGATATGTTGCCTTTGTGATTAGGTGGTACAGGTGTTGAACTTAACTTCATGAGGTCTTTAGTTCGACTCTTGGGTCGGGCAACAAAAAGAAAATTTGGTTTTTCCAATTTTTAAAAAAAAATGTTGCTTGGGGTTGGATATGTGCCCGGTTGGCGATAGGCTTAGTGTCTTCGGCTAGTCGTGGGTACCCTGGTTGTGCCTCTGCCTACATCTTCGGATATGTAAGTGTGAAGATACTGTTTTATACTTTACTTTCATTCAGTGTTCGAAGGTCAACAACAAGACATATTTCCTGATTATAAGGAAGATATATTACTTCGCCTGATTATAAGGAAGATATGTCGCCTTTGTAGTCTAGCGGTTCAGGTATTGAACTTAACTGCATGAGGTTTTGGGTTCGATTCCTAGGTCGGGCAACAAAAGGAAATTTGTTTTTCTTTCTAATAAAAAAATTTTTCTCGGGATTGGATATGTGCCCGGTTGGCGATGAGCTTGCACCTATCACATTGTGGGACTTAATGTCTTCAGATAGTCGTGGGTGCCCTGGTTATGCCTCTGCCTACCTCGTCAAGGATATGAAGATAGTTTTTTATGTCCCCTATAATTTATGAAACGAATGTTAATGCGTTATAGTTTGTTGAACGTAAAACTAGGATGCAATTGTTTTGCGCAAATCACAAACTATCCCGTTCATACGGCAACTAGCAGCTCTACCCAGATTCGCACCCGGACGAACTTCTGTCACTATACACTATACCTTTCTCTTGAATCACTACATTTATTAAACCCCATATAACATCCATTGAGTAGTTTTAAAGATCTAAGCATATAAAGGGACAGATAGCGGAAAGCGACTTTGATTTTAGTGATATTGCAAAAAACGTAATGACTACTGAATAATATAACATTTTTTTTGTTGATAAGACAATTTAAAAGGACGCGGCTCTTAAAACTACTTTCAAAACATCTTAGAAACTTCAAAAAAACTCCAATTTCGTTGCCAAATCAACTCTTTTTTAAAAGGTAACTTATGATTCTACTAGATCCTTATTCATTTTATTAAGATTCGACAAATGTCCATGTACTTCGACGACGCTGTCGGACGTTACCATGTCGTTAGGACGATAACATTTCTACATTATTGAGAACTAGCGGCCCGCTACGGCTTCGCACGTTTTGAAATATAGTATATACAAATAAAGCTCCCTCTTTAACCACTTTGTCTATTAAAAAACATCATCAAAATCCGTTGCGTAGTTTTAAAGTTTTTAGCACACATAGGGACATAGGGACACAGGAAGTGACTTTGTTTTATACTATGTAGTAATAACTAAAAAAACTAGTCTGGTATTGATTAATTTTTATGCGGTCACCCACCTCAGAACAGAAATAGACAAAATAAAAATATACCGAACACGTAACAAATATATTAAAAACATACAATCGAATAAGTTCCTACTTTTTCAAATCGTTTAATTTTTTTAAAAGCCTAGAGATAGCTTAATATTTCACGGGAAACTTCTTAAACATCGCAATTGTGTACTTACATAACTTTTTTTAAATGTTGAAAAGTCGTTTGGGTATTGAACTGTTACCTGAAACCAAAGAACAATAATTTAGTTAGAAAAAAATTAGTAAGAAGCAATTAACGAATATCACGAAGAGAGTATATTGGTATTGTATGTGTAGCTATTAATTAATCTCAAGCCAAGTGACCAATTCTACCGGATACACTACTCTTCATGGAACATGACAATAACAAGAACTGACGAAAAGGCTAAAGAAAAGACACGGGATTATCAATCTCATCTAGATGGCACAAACCTAGCCTTGCACTCTACCGCCTAGGGTCTACCTAGTAAATGAAGTGTACGTGTATCTTCACGCCCAAATCCCAGAAGTGGTAGGCAGAGGTACAACTGTTGCACCCACGGCTAGCTGAAAACACTAAGTTCTACACCGTGACAGGTGGCAAAGCTATCGCCAACCGGGCACATTTCCAATCCCGGGCAACGTTATTTATAGTAGAAAATTTAAAATGCACAATTTTTAATTTTTTCGTTACCCGACCCGGGGATCGAACCTGGGACCTCAAGAAGTCAAGTAAACCGCTAGACCACAGAGGCAAATAAAAAAATTAAGTCGGTTATTAAAAAATACACAAGCAAAACCACGAGCAGAACTCGTATAGCATAAAACAAGCGTCCTTATTCCATTTCCCAGACTGAATAAAAGAGGAATCATTCACCCTTCGCTAGGATATAAATGTGGCTGAAAAATTCTCATTCCTCATTTATGGAACCAGCGTGATCCTTCCTCGGATTTACGGATATCCGTCTGTGACAATTTTGATGGGAGGACGAATAAATGAACGATATTATGCAAACCGTCCTGTGACGTCATTGGGTATGCTTTGAATGTATTGGGTATGTATTAGCTTTTAAATTTTACCCTACTGGCCGAGTGTAATAAGATTATTTCTTCATGTCATATGATATCGAATAATATAGGTTGCTGTGGAGCTACTCGCCCAGTTTGTCACCACCACATTCCTGTCGTCAAAGCGCGTTAGTGCGCACAGTTATAATGTTCCGTACTGAAGTTTTGGGTAATTACACACGTGGCCTAAAAGTTCTATTGGTAACAATGGTCTCCTACTTGTGATTTGGGATCCGCTGACTAAAGAATATTAGTCATCAATGAGATCTATATCACTAGACAATTCGCAACTTTACATAGTAAGTAAACTTTTCATACGAGCTGTTACGAGTATTTTTTTAATTATAATGAAAGGCATACAAGCAGACGGATTTCCTGATTTTTTTTTAATTCACGCCGCCTAGAGACACCAAAGAAGGTTATGGTTCGTTGCCAACCTGAGGCCCGGATGTTAGGCCTCAAGCAAAAGTAAGTTTACCGGCTACATTACCCTCCGAACCGGAACACGTCAACGGCAAGCATTAGACGTTATGGTGGCAGGAATAGGTAAGGCGGTGGTACCAATCCGGGCGAGTCGCTGTGAAACTCTACCACCTAGTAAGATGTCACGGTGCTAGTGACAGTAAGCCTATGATCGTCATTTACGAGCTGCCTGGCAGAAAGACAGATGGTCTACTCTGCAAAGGAGCCCGGATCAACACTTTAAAACTAAGCCCAATGAAGATTTTTTTTATTTCTTTCCTAAACAGTAAAATAAATATAATACTTATTTTGCGGAGAATGACTTTATGAATGAATATATAGCAATAAAACAAACTTTCTTATATGTATGTCGTGTGTAGTAGGTATATGTAATAAAAAAGGAAGCTGTTGTTTAGCTTCCTGTTCTACTACATATTCCATCATACTACAAAAAAGGAGTCTAAATAAAAAATGACATATTCCTACAAACATTCACCTAGCTCCAGTGATTGTATGCATACACAAACATAATAAAGTATTAAATTAATAAATTAAAATTGAAATAAACAGAAATGAAATTGATAAAATTTTTAATGAAATAAAGAAATCATCTCCTTTCACCGCCTCATTGGCCGACGAGTTATTTCATACGCCTACCTCGTGCGACCAACCGTAACGCTCAGGTGCGATTCTCGATGGGATCAGCATTTGTGTGATTAACTTTGATGTCTGTATTTTCATGTTTGAGTGTTTAAGTATTTCTATTTATTAGTAGGCATTGTTGGCTAACAGCATCGACCATACCGAACAGTCATAACACAAGCTCTTAATTTGCTAACTTTAGAGTTGGGTCAATTTGTGTGATTCGTAAAAAATTCTACGTAAAATCAGAATTTTGTTTTGTAACTGATAGTACTTATAAGTCTTTTTATGAATATCATTGTTTAACACCACAGTACAACACAAGCATATAATTTGCTTAGTTTGGGATTGAATTAATTTGTGTGATTCTTAAAAAAAAGTCTACCGAAAAAATGACTACGTAAATTCAGTAATTTACTTTATAACTAATAGTAATGATAAATCATGAATAATGGTATTGGACATATGTAGATTTAAGTAATTCTATATATCTCTAACACCACAAGCATATAATTTGCTTACTTTTAGGGTTGGGTCAATTTGCGTAATTTGTCCAGGGACATTTATTTCAATAAATGCAAGTAACTATAATATACTTATTACACGTGTTAGTTATCGTCAAGAGAAGCTTCATAAAAAAAAATTCAACGTTTATAGTTAGGACAGGACAACGTCTGTCGGCTTAGCTAGTACATTA
>NJDD01017965.1:0-10366 GCA_002245505.1 Calephelis nemesis | reverse complement strand
ACGTTAAATCAATAAATAAAACATTACCCACACTACCATGCATTTAACACACACAAACAAAGATATTAATGATAACGATAAAAGATCACAGATGGCGCACTAAAAAGTTTGGAAAAAAAATAGTTGGTTTTGGAAAATGAAGATGGCGTTCTTATAAACAAGATATTGAAATTTATTATGGTCGAATTTCGACCAACGGGCGTCCACTACTATGTTTAATAACACAAATATGGGGGTACAGGTCGAAACTTACAGTACTTTGTTAGTGACGTAGTCCTCAAGCGTGCTGTGTATTGCTTTGATCTTTTCCTTCTGGTCTTCTGTCAATATTGGTTCCAGGGCTTCGATAAACTTCATCAGGTTCCACAAAAGTATCTGTTAGCACACATATTTCCTTAACGCTAACTTTAGTAAAGAGATGGCGGCAAAATGCCCAACACAATTTTGAAAAAATCAGTTTATTATCGTGCAAGAGCCTGTCCAGAAAAGGCATTTTACGCAAGTAGCCTCTCGCGTCTAGAAATTTATATAGCGTCCAGATACAGGTACAGATGCGCGTAAAGGGGCTTCAATTCCCTGCCTGTTTACTTAAATACAGCGGTGGTGTGGCTTGTATACCGAGGATAAAAATTTAATACAATTATAATATAAATTATAATATAATTATATAATAAAATTATAATATAATTCTGAAGTGTACCATGTGTGATATTAATAATTGATAGAATTTGATGCTGATTCGTCGGCTTTTTATTCGTTTAAGACATTTTTATCCTCGGTATACAAGCCACAACACCACCGCTGTATTTAAGTAAATAGGCAGGGAATTGAAGCCCCTTTACGCGTGCCAAATGTAATGCGTCTAAGTATAATACTTAGACGCATTACTAGTATTCATTCATTAATAAAAAATCCGTATTGATGTTATTAGGCTCCGTTTTGAATGAAATACGGCCATACGCCACGGACACGCGCAGAGTTCGGAGATCCGGATGCATAGCGCTCGAACATGCAGCGTACGCGCGACTGAGGCGTTCATCTCATAGCAAGCGTGTACTCGAATTACACGAAACGTGACACAGCATCTGGACGAGTTTTATGCAGCTCAAATGTCTCGAGAACGCGCGAACATACCAGCTTAAAACACTCTTTTGAATAGGCTCTTAGTTTTGCGTGTCCATAGAGAATAGACAGAAAATGTAACTATACACGGCGCGTATTTCTAACATAAGAAAATTCATCTATTTAAAAGTCACATGAAATAGTCAATTCAAGGCTTTGCCTGCATATTGAAAATTTTGTGAATTCTTCACCGGAAACTGCTTCACTAGCTGCGCTAGCTAGCTAGACCAGAAATATAATCAAAAAGTTAGTAAGTTCTTTTTCTATTAGTAATCTAATCTATTTACACTTAGTCTAAATCTACATCTGTATTTTCAGCAAGATTTTTTTACGTTCGAAATATAGCTATGGACTATCATCTAAAACGGCTTAGAAATTCCTCGTAACGGTTTCGAGTTGATAAATAAGAAAACTTCACGCACAATATGTTTGTGAATGAGATAAAATAAAGATAGTCATTCTCGTTAACTCGGCAGTACACTGTAGTTACTAATAAAACAGTATCGCATATTCCGATTGGTCAATTCAAATGAAACATTTTGTAACGAAGTTCCTCACGGCAGGCTTGGAGGAGATAGGGATTTGCTGCTCGACCGAACTGAAAAAATGTGATAGTAAAAACCGTAAGAAAAAGTGGATGGAATAAAACCGTTAAATGAGACGTGCGCAGCCGCGACAGTCGTATACACAAGCGAGTAGTGTATAATACCTTTCTCCTTCTCCCTCACTCCACCCCGCCAATGCGTAGTATACTCATGAATTGTGTCGATTCTACATTAGCCGAAGGTACTTCGTTCCTACCTGTTGTCCCACGACACCACATTTATATTTTTATTTGTATATGTTCAGTCTTGAAACATACTCAAACAGTCTGAAATTTCTCGAGTAACTATAAACAAACATCCAACTGTCAATCTAAGCCTATAACAGTTGAAATCAATATTTTTAACAATAAAAATAAATGAGAGTAGGTAAAATACCTCTGGTTGTTTGTTGAATGCATATCTGCCCATATCGTCTGAGGAGTTGGCGACATAGTGCTCGTAGAAATGGTCTATGAACCCATACGGGCCGTAGTCTATGGTCACTCCCAATATGCTAATGTTATCTGTGTTGAGGACGCCGTGGGTGAACCCTAAACCTATACAAAATAACACTAGTTATAGCCCACGGTTATGGTCACGTGTCAAAATTATGTAATAATTAATATTTTATTTATAGTTGAAATCCTATATTTACACAGCCAGTTGGTTACAAAGTCTATTTGAGCTCTGTATTCTGCCTATAAGGCGTACAATTTGTCTCTTTCTATTACCGACCGACCTGAACAAGAAGAATAAATCTGAGTATATCTTCTGATTTAGATCAGATTCCCGTCTATTACATAAAGGGGTTATACTAAGCCGTGACGTCATTTCTTAGTACTTGCTGTCATTTTTAACACACGTAAACCTCCTTTATGTAACGCTTCTGTTTTTACCGACCATTTTTTTTTTGTTAAATTATTTATAGCTTAAAGAATAAAATAGCAAATATCTTCACAGATTAATTTCCATAAATAATTTCAAAACCCCTTTTATATTTCAGTATGTAAAAAACGAACGAGTTGAAAAGAGTCACTATCATCTTCTGGGGGGTTAGAATATACACCGTCGTCTTGACACGAACGTTGTTTCGGGCCGCTTATAAATGTCAAACTCAAAAAGCGTAGAACGTTCGTGCCAAACAAAACGTGACGTCGGCGATAGACGTTAGACGTCTGACAATTGACAAATAACAAATTTGATATTGACGTGTTTTAAGTCGTGTCGTCATAGACAAAATTTTGTTTTTTCATACAAACTCGGTCATTAGCCTTCGTTTACACGATATCGCTTCAAGTTATGATTTTACTAGCTTTATAAAAAACGATAATGTTTTGAAACGAAACGCATCGTCCAAGCGAAACGACGCGATCGCGCCGAGACGAAAGTGCACATTCTGACCCCCCAGTTCAATAAACATAGAAAATTAAAAATTTTAATCTATATTAAATAGTACTGATATTATAGTCTTTATTATACTGCGATACAGATTATAATACCAATCTAACTTTACTCTTGTCTTAGTTTACATTTATTATATATAGAAAAATATAAGCAGATCGAAAAAAACAGTAGAACATATATTTTTATTGACAAACATACAAAAAAATGCGTATTGCGACGCGCAGCTGCCACAAGTCACGCTATGAATAATTAATTTTCTTATGTGGCGCAAAACTCAAATTTACTTAGGCATGCATAAGATCAGTTTAATATCTTAGTTGTTAGGGTTAATAAAAACGTTAATTTTTATTGCCTTGTTTTGTTTTGTTCTTTTCTTAAAAAGGTTTGTAAAGGGTAGAGTAGTCGATAAACTAAGTCACACAGGTAGCACAAAATATAGTCTCACAGTCACCATTACCAACGTTAATAACTAGGGATCCATCTGCTTATTTCTGTCTCATACCATCAAATATAATAGAGTACCTTGCCATGTGGCCACCATATCCATGTTTCTGTGCGCCACTTCGGAATACCATTTCACATATTTGTCGTCATCGTTCACATCTATTTCTGGAAAATGATGCTGCAACAACATCCTATTATTAATATTATAAATGCGAAAGTTTGTATGTATGGATGTATGGATGTTTGTTACTCTTTCACGCAAAAACTACAAAGCCGATTGCGATGAAATTTGGTATGTAGGTTGCTGAAGACCCAGAATAACATATAGGCTACTTTTTATCCCGGAGTTCCCTTCGGGATCGGGACTTACGCGGGTGAAACCGCGGGGCGCAGCTAGTTATTCATAGATGATCTATAAAATGCACGAAGAAAAAGTAAGCGCGTAGTTATAGTCCACATTGTGTCGCATGTCGTTGTCGTATCCAGTCTCAACCCCAACTGAACATGTATCACTCATTTAATCTATATACACATACACAGAAACGAATCCCTATTTCCCTTGGTCATTCGACAACTCGTGCAAAGCGGCCTATTCGACAACTTATTTTCTATATTTTCATTAATGCCCAAGGAAAATTCTTATGGAGAAAAAACTGAGAAAAGAAAAACAAAAAATACGTGTATCACATCTATATTATGTATTACTTAAAAAAGTGTGTTTGAGGCTACTACCATACCCACTTTTTTATTTAAATTCTATTAACCAATGCGTATGTGTACGTGATTTGTGCGAGCGCTTGGTGTGTGTGTGTGTGTTTGTGTGTGTGTATGTGTAAAACTTACTTCAATAACAAAATCAGCAAGTTTCCTAGCAAGCTCGGGCTCTTTCCTCTTCTGTAATATCTCGAACGAGCCAAGTCTGTACCAGGCCTTCGCCAGACGCAGCACCACAGCGGCTTTCTCCTGTCGAGATCTGCCTGTATATGTTTTGTCTCGCCATACTTTGTGATCGTCGCTCACTGGAAACATCATTTCTACAAGTTGTAAAGTAAACAACAGAAATGTCCATACACTAATTACATGAAGTGGGTCCGATTTAAAATGCAAGTTATGTTTTGTGGTTTATGTTCTTAAAATATGTAATACTTAATTTTGGAAGTTAAGAGTATTAACGCTCTTGGTTTTTTTATACAAAAAATTTAATACCGAAAAATAGGCTACATCATACACAATAGGAAACAATAACATCAGCTATATAAAGAATTAATCAACAGTGCGAAACCTTCCTCTGAAAAACTTATTAACCCTTATCTTAAGAATACCCATATCTTTAAGCTCTTTGTAAATAATTCGACTCCCTCTAAAAAGACCTTTTCAAAGTTTTCAATAATTGTGCTAATCTAATAGTCTTTGGCATCTAAACTTAAATACGAACCCCCCTCCCCCTCCGGATCGCTAAACTACACTATCTGAAATGCAAAAAGAAGCCTGAACCCCTGTAAGTGTTTATCCGGCCCACCGGAATATCAAAATTGATTGATATGATGATATAAGATGATAATTATGTCATCAACATTGAAGTACCTTACCCACCAAGGCGGCGGCGCGGGTGGTGGGTATGCCGAGGTGGTGGCACGCCTCACTGGCAATCATCTCCCGGATGGAGGAGCGCAGCACTGCGCGACCGTCGCCGAACCTCGAGTACGGGGTCTCCCCGGAACCCTTCAACTGAAGCTGCCAGGACTCACCATCACTATAAACGATTGAATTCAAATACATGCTGACATAAAAAGTTACCAGATCTGATAAATTCTCTGAGATTTTGCCAGACCACCATCAATCAAGGTAAACTGATTACTATCATGTTTGCTTTGTAAGTTTTCCCCACGTCATGAAAAACCATGGAATTAGCTATTGACTAAGTTAATTATGTTCTTTCGTTCTCCCTCGGGAACCAATACAGATTGTATAATCTAGGGTCCTTAACTCCATATTATGGCATTTCAGAAAATCAGTCAGGTGGTTTAGCAGAAAAAGGGTAACAAACAGACAAACTAACGCATTTACAGATTACATTAGTCTCGGAATAGCGAATATCGCTTGACCGTAAGATGGACAGACTAAATTCCCGGTACGGGGCACGCAATGCGGCCATGTTTCCATCCTGTTATAAAATATACTTCATGTGTTAAATAGTTATTGTTTTTTTTATTATTGGACACTAAATAGAACTTTAATCTATAAATTAAACATCCCTTTACTTTTTTATCATTGCCAAAAATATGTATGAGAAGAGATTAAATATTTCTAATATACTCTCAACAAAAAGGCAAATATTGTACAATTTACGTAATTGATAAATAATTATATTCCAATACTAACTGTCCTTACCATTCAGTTCAGCTGTATGGGAAAAATTAAAATGTTGTTTTTCCTGGTTTCCTTGCAGATTTTCCCTTTTTCTTTTAAACCTTCTGGACTTGAATAAATAATTCAAAAACAAAATAAGCCAATTCAGTTTAACCATTCTGTAGTTTAATTCGCGGTATAAGAACCAGATGAGCGTATCTTCAAAAAAATAATTATAGTATCTTTGTAAGCATTATAAACAAAAAAATGTATTGTTTAATGCTCCAATAGTAGGACAACATATCAATGTTTTGTTTTATGGCCAACTGTATACTATGTCTGTTAATGAGCTGATAAAGTTTGAAGTGACGAATTCCCGCAGTATTTTTGTTCTCCTGTAAATTCACAAAATGTAGATACGTTCATCTGATTCTTATACCGCGAATTAATCAATGACACAGACATCCTAACTTTAATGACTTTGACATACAGAGAATAATCTGTTTTGTTCCATAAATTTCATGGCTTCATATTTACCTATTTATGTATTCTCCAAGTATATGTGCTCTTCCATCTCCGAGTTGATCTTCCCAGAAACCAAATTGATGGCCTCCATATCTACAGTGAATAAAATAATGTATTTTTTTTTATAAAGTCGAACTAGCAACTTGCTTTGTAAGAAAAACACATCACCTTTCATATTTTCTTTAGTGTTTTATAATAGTTACTGGAAGATGACACATATATACATATATTATCTTCCATATGTCTTTAAAAGAATAAAAAAATCATTTAAAGAATTAAATAAACCATCAAGTAATAAAAAAAAGTATAATAAAGCAAGTTATAGAATTTGTACAAAAAAAGGTGACATTATTAACTTTTCTGATAAATTAAATTGCAGAAAATAGAAAAAAAAAGATTGAGAATACCTCAATTTTATTAACACAAAAAAAAAAACACTTCATTCCCGTGTCTTTGAAAACACAACCAGAGTACACATGACTACCCGTGGACTGTATGTCTCAAATGTAATAGGTGACAAGATTATTGCCAACAATGAAAATGTCAAATGCCGAGCAACATTCTGTTTTTATTAAAAAATTGAAGGAACATATTTTTTTGGTTTCCCAAACTGAGGATCGAACATGAGACTTCATGAAGTCAAGTCACTACCAGACCGCTAGAACAGCTATTAGTAAAATATATGAGACCATCACCTATGACAAACAGTTAAGCTGCACTCTGGAGCAAACTTGCCAGCTACGAAGTTTACAAAGTCATCTGTATCTGCAATTTTGGGATCCATATCCAAAATGTCAATCAGGGCTTCTGGAGACGCACAGACAAGGTGGATATCACCTGTTAGTGGCTCTGTTGGAACCTGTTAATTTTTAATAAAACTATAAATAATAAAAACATAAAAAATCTTGCTAACTTTAAAGTAGTATCTGCTCTCTGCATTTTCTAAAAGATGCAGAGAGCAAATACTACTTAAAAATTGATGAGTTGTATTTTTGGTAGTGCAATAAAATTGACAATTCTTATCACAATTCACCATCTCGAAAATACACCACAACAACCACAGTGCAAAATCTCTATTAAGAAACATAGTTGCTACTCCAGTATTGTAAACATAACAAGTAACCAAAATTTGATTTTATAGTAGGAAAAAAAAATACTGCAGGTATACCAAAACATTGTTTTTGTATATACTACATTCTTCACAATCACTAGACAATATTTGTTCTTACAGTTTGACATTTTAGTCATGAAAATGATGATGATAAAGTTAAAATTACATACCTTTGAAAAAACAGCATTTTTGACAGCAACAGGAATATTATACTCTGGATTCTCATCTATCGGTAATTTAGAATAATTTGGTGGACTATGGAACTTCCAATGACTCATATCACTAATAAGCTTCTTTGTGTGATCCATTTGTAATGTTCTGTTATGTATTAATGCAGCTAGCACACACACACCCCGCTTCATCAATCTTCTAAAAAATATAATTTTAAATTTATGGCTGACATAGTGATTATGACATTCTGGCTTCGTAATATATACAACATTATAATCTAACTCCTTACTTTGAACAGCTGTCATAGTAGGTATCTAAAGAATACCAAAATTACTTATTTAATTATTAATGTATACTTTCACTTCACTTGTATGTGAAGAAACTTAAAATTTATTTAGTTCCCACTACAAAACCATCAACCAATCAGTACTCCAATAATTAGGTCTAATATCCTAGGTTATAATTATGTCAAAACATTAAAACTGTTATAATGTGATGAAATGTAGTTGTATCCTCAAATGTAAGATTGACAAGATAACTACTTGAGTATGTCATTATTTTTTTTAGTATCTTCGATGATGTTGATATCTTGAATACCTAGATAAATATTTAAACAATATTACAATGCCAAAATAATCTTCCTTTTTTTAATCTCAAAATTATTCCTCGTTATGTCATGGTCATCAAGCATTAAGTGATTTGTGTTACTTTGTTAACATAACTAAAACCTCAATACACATAAAATACAAGCAATAAAATTTGAGATGTCAATGTAGCCCTTTTCTAAAATGCATTTTTAAAATTAACTAGTAGCCAAATTAAATGAATGTGGAAGAAACTAGCAGTAACACTTGACACAAGTGCTTGACACTCAATACTCTTTGCCTAATTTGAAAAGGACTTAGCATAAGGATATATAAGAAAACAGGTAATCATTTGATATAGAACTTTTTTTCATAAAGCTGATATTGACTTATAAAAATGTAATGAATTGTAGAACTCACCAATATAATTTGAATATATTGTGATGTAACGTAACAACAGAAAAATGTTAGTCTGCCTGCAGTTTTATGAACGTCCCCTCCGATATTGCTGTTCACGATGATTTGTAAGTTTATTTGTACAAAAAAAAATTCTACTCTTCACGATGATTTGCAAGTTTATTTGTACAAATAAAAATTCAACAAAACATATTAGTTTGTTCCGAAATTTGTATTAACAAACCATTAACACAAACAACACAAATAAACAGTTACTAATTATATTATATAAATTAAAAACTTTTGAAAATATAGTACCTACATGTAACAGCAAAACTTATGTTTTTTTATTTAATAGAAAATTTATTTTAAAAACAACAATCTTTTGTGTATTATTAATTACTACTTTGCAAAGTTGCTTTGTTTTGATGATTTGTGATGTCAAATGTCAACTTATTTGACAATGACTTAACTTTCATCTTTTTTTTTAAGGTTAGTTTGACCCACAGGTTTGCCCCTTTCTGGGGCCGGCTAAGACCTTTAGGCCATGCTGCCACATCTTCCGTTCCGTATTAATTATTCTTATACAGTCATTAGCTCAACAAGCTCCCTTTGGGAGATTTGGCGACAGCGAGGAAATTCACGATACACTAATTTCTTCATGATTGTTTCTTTGTGCACGTTCACTGAACAAAACTAAACTAATTCCCACCTAAATTATCTAATTGCACTGAATATAAACACGAAATTCAATAAACATGAAAAATACGACCATCTTCATTCACGTTGGCGCCAAAACCTCTTAACCTTCATTATCATTCATAAGCACTTAATAAGCATGATGTAAACAGGACAGCAGAATCCTACACTCCTAGCGGAGGCACGGACGAGGACCATAAAACGCTATAACATGTACTAATTTCAATTATTTAATTTTGATTGCCTGTGTGGTTTATTGATTCGGTGCTTGGCGTTGTCGACATAAGAGTCGGGATTCGGTTTCAGAGCCAGGCAACTCAAAAGTTTTGTTTTGCAATTTTCTAATAAAAAACACATTTGGCCGAGATTAAATAGGTAAGTGCTCCATTTGCGAAAAGTAGCCATCTTACCTCTGTTTAACAGTGCAGATATGCAAGCTTGAAGATACTTTTTTAAAACGTTACTTCATTTCAAACACGTAAGGTTAGCTTAAGGTTATATCGATAGTCTTTGGTGTGAATATTTATTTATTACTTTAGTTTAAATCAATTGAAATAACTTACTTGTAACAACTAACAACTCACCTATTTAGTAACGAATCCTCTCAGGTGAGTCGACGTATTCGTTTACGCTAATTGCATCTTTGAAATAACTAAGTTCACAGCACTGTTTCCTTGTTGTAGTATACAAAACTACTGCATAGCTTCTATCGCGGGCCTCGAGACCGAATCTAGAAATTCAGTAACGAAAATAACCTACACCCCCCACTCCTGCCATCTACCGATGAATAGCAGATCTCTTAAAGACTTTTTGGTCACGCTTGTCTCTTTAGTTCAGCAACTCTCCTTTAGGAGGTATTGGTTGTATCGGCGTTACTGCACATGCGTAATCCTCCCCTTCACTCATGCCTGCTTATGCACTAGCTTTACCGCGGTAGTCAGTTTTTATTAAAAAGTTTACGTCGCTTAATTAGTTTG
>NJDD01017959.1:0-10374 GCA_002245505.1 Calephelis nemesis | reverse complement strand
ACATTTTATCGCATGTTTTGAGTTTGGCCAAGTTTCCGTGCCGGTGAGTGTATATCAATTACAAGGATTTTTTTTCTTTCATAATATTAGCGATCGTAGACTCCGACTATCGCTTTATATACGTCTGTGTCGGATCTTATGGAAAAGAATGCGATGCATCAATATTCAAGGCGACAAAATTTTGGAAAATGATGCTAGATGGCAGTCTACAAATACCAATACCATGCCCTTTAACAAGAGACTCACAAACGAGAGTCCCTTATGTGGTCATTGGAGACGAAGGTTTCGGATTACACGAAAATGTACTACGGCAATTTGGCGGGACGCATCTGGACAAAAATAAGCGAATATTCAACTATCGTTTGACTAGAGCTAGGAGATGCGTTGAATGTGCCTTCGGTATCTTAGCTAATAAGTGGAGAATATTCCATCGGCCTCTAGACATCGATAAAACAACAGCTGTATGGACTGTTAAGGCGTGTACCATTCTACACAACTTTATAAGGGACAAGGAGGGCTCAAACAGTGATAATAACGTATCCAAGGAATCTTGTTACGAAAACCTACCCCATGAAGTAAGAACACGAGGTGGTAATACTGCCAATTTAGTTCGAACAGAATTCGTGAACTATTTCATGTGCGAAGCTGGATCAGTTCCATGGCAGGATGAAGCCATTTAAATGTAATTAAAAAATAAAACAGACACTTATCGAACTCTTGTCTTTGTCTTTGTTCCATAGCCTCAAAATCCTCCATTAAAATAACGCATATTTCGCTCCAACCTGCAGTACTTGCAGTATTGTCTTTATATTTATCCAGCGTCTTGTCCCAAAGGACTGGCCTATCTTCCACCAAACTAATTAGCATTTCTTTGTCTATTAACTTTTCCCACTCCTTGGTTGACATGATTTATCAGTGATTATGCACAATACACGCGCGCGTTCTCTATGAATCCACAATAGAATATAATATACGAGTCAAAACCTGTCGCATCACTCCCCCTTCTACACCCCGCACACACCGCCCGCCACGCACACAGTATCTATCCGTTAAAATTTTACGTATCCGTATATTTTTACTGTTCCGTCGTCCAGTATTCGATGACAAAACGGAATGTAATTTTTTTACGGAACGATATTTTTTACTGTATACAGAATACTGTGCCATGTGTGAAGTCGCTAATACAACTACATACGCCATCGACGAAAAAAAACGTACACGATAAAACGGAACAGTAAAACGGAGACATGTGTGAACGGGCCGTTAATTTGCGGAAATCCATACTTAAATCTAAATAAAATTGTTTAATTTGCAATTTTCCGTCAAAAAATTTGTATACGTATTATGGACGTAACAAAACAGACAAAATAGTGCGCTAAGAATGAATTGGACTTACCGGAAGCTAAAACTCCCAAATATATCCAGCTCCACACAATACACACCACTAAACTGTTTAATTAGCACCAACAATACACATACTACTAAAAACTCAACGTACGTTTCGCTTCGTAACCGAAGCATCATCAGGAGAAATCGACTGCATTCCACGAAGGTCGAGCAGATACTAGCGCGCGCGCATGCGACTCGCTCTACTTAAAGGGTTTCGCGAGTTCCTGTACGGGTGTGCTTTTTGTTATCTTTTGATTCCTTTTTCTATTTTCGTGCTACCCCCACCACGCGTACTCACTAAAGCTCACCCGCAGTGGCCTTTCAGTTACTGAGCTAGCCAAGAAATCCTGTTCGCTAAAAATGTCCGGATTTAATGTTTGAATTCCAGATATCTTGAAGCTCTGTATGGCATTTTCGGGAGTGGCTGCTTTCAGGTAAGCTGGAGTTAATATTTGATCAACTTTATACACTGTTATCATACGATTAGTCGGTTACGCATCCATTTTTCACATTCTGATGCATAAAAAAATCTTGAGGCTGTTATGGATCGAGTGGCTGAGTTTTGTGACTACTGTGTGGCGGTATGGTCAAGGCATGAAAGTGGTTTTCCCAAAAAAAGTTGACTGCGTCTAAGATGCAGTGTGACGTAGGATTATCCAGTATTAATAACACTGGATTGTCTTTGGTGGGCTTTGCGTGGTCTTTGAAATGGGATAACCAGTCACCAAATAAAGCACTTTTGATGTAACTCGAGTCTGAAATCATTCCAATAGAAGATGGCGGGGCTCCATCTAAAAGCTCGGCCTTCATACGTTTGCGTGGAAAAATGAAGGCTTGTGGAATATAATTCCCTACAGCATTGACCGCATTCACCAGTGTCACATTGATGCCACGTTCAGCACTGGATTTCTTGTTAACACAACGCTTTCCTTTTGTGGTTATGACCTTCGGAGCTTTGTTTGGCACTGTAGAGTTCCCGGTCTCGTCTATGTTATAAATCGCATGTGGTGGAAACTTGTAAATGTCTTACCATTTTGTCAGGTTTTCAAAATAACGATCACATTGCGGTTTATTAAAACCAATTGCACGAGCAACGCTAGTGGAAGTTGGAGCACGCAACGATAAATCAGGGTGCTGTTTCAAAAATAGCTGAAGCCACTCTTTTTTTTATTTTTTATTTTTATAATATTGGAAGGCAAACAAGCAGACGGATTTCCTGATGGTAAGAAATTCACGCCGCCTAGAGACACCAAAGGTGGTAATGGTGCGTTGCCACCCTGAGGCCGGGATGTTAGGCCTCGAGCAAAAGTAAGTATACTGTTACACGGGGACGTGTTATTTAATTATTAAAAGAATATTTTTATATATATTATTTTTATTTCCTTTTACATGTTATTTGATACGTTCTCGATCATCAATTGAAATGTAATTCCCGTTTTGATTCTGCGTTCTTTATCTTTTTTAAAATTCAAAAATACTTTTTAAATAGCCAGTAGAGTTTGCATTGTAATGCAACCTCTACATATGCCCTCGCCTTCTTTAAAGAAATTATTTCTATCAGATAGAAATAATTTCTTCTAACCTTACCTATGGGGGAACACAAATTAATACAAAATTGATGTTGAAAGAAGAACCTCACTGTAGGTTTAATTTCAGGGAAATTGTTATCCCTAAAACTTGATTAGACCAAAAAACCCCGAAGAAAAAATATCTAACCCTGCTTTCATACATCATTTTCAATCTAGCTTGCCTCGACTTATTCACAATTATTAAATTGACAAGAATAAAATTCATTTGAATACACAAATACGGGAAGTATAAAACGTTATAGTAAAACGTTAAAGTATAAAAGTATAAAACAGAGGTTTAGAAAAATGCAGATTCTTCACGCACGAGCTAGGGAAAACATTCGAAAAAGCCAGGCAAAACAGAAAAGGATATACGACAAAAAAGTCAAATTGCAGACATTTGAAATAGGTGATTGGGTATGGCTGTTTACTCCTAGAAGAATTATTGGTAAGAGTTTTAAGGTAAACAGGTTGTATCGTGGTCCATATATAATATTGCAAGTTTTAAATAGCCGAAATTATAAGATTCGGAAGATCAACGGTAGCTTAAATTATTCACAGGTAGTCTATGTTAATAGGCTTAAAAGATTTGTACATAGGGATATTTAAAATACAGGGTGGCGCAATAGAACGTGCACTTTAAAAATAATTATTAAAAAATAAATCATCTAAATGATGACCCTCTCTACGTTGGCACTCCTCTAACCGCAAACGGAAATTACCGAAAACTTTGCTGGTGTGATTGCTGCCATTTCACCACGAATATTCTCCTTGAGCTGACTGATGTTTCTCGGAGTATTGGTGTAGACTTTGTTTTTGAGGTATCCCCACAAAAAAAGTCAGGAGGCGTCAAGTCTGGATGGATGGGATATCACCTCTTTTCGAAATCAGTTTGCCAGGGAACATCTGCTTCACAACCGCCATGGAGTCATTTGATGTGTGACTGGTAGCTCCGTCTTGTTGGAACCAAGTCCTAGAGTTTATTATTCTTGAATTTTGAAGTTCTGGGGCCAAAAAACCTTCCAACATCGCAACATAGCGTTCGGTATTAACAGTGATGTTTTGCCCCCGTGCGTTTTCAAAAAAATAAGGACCAATTATTCCTTTGGCAGAGATTGCGGCCCAAACTGTCACTTTAGGGCTATGTAACGGTTTTTGATGTTTGAGTCTGGGATTTTCACTATTCCAATAACGACAATTTTGGCGGCTTACGAACCCATTCATATGAAAATGTGCCTCATCAGAGAAAAGGATGTTTTCAAAATTTGAAAACCGATTGAGCATTTCATTAGCAAATGTGAGCCGTGCTATGAAGTCAGAGACTTTCAATTCTTGAGTTAGTTGCAGCTTGCATGGATGCAGTTTAAGATCCAAGTTTAAAATTCGTTGCAAACTTCGTCGCGATATGTTTAGGACAGACGATCTCTTGCGAGTATACATTTGTGGATCTTCTCGTACCGACTGCTTAACACTCTCAATATTGTCTTCGGTCCTAGATGTGCGTGGACGACCTTTTGCGTGTGGTTTAAATGTCGATCCAGTCTCTTCAAAACGCTTTATCCAGATTTTAATTAAATTAGCACTCGGAGCCTCCCTAATTTGCCGTACACCATACTCAGAACAAAATAGTCGCCTGACAACTACGTACGAACGAGAGTTTTCGTAAAATGCGCGCACGCAAAATGCGCGACGCTTCCCGTCGAAGTGACTCATAGTGACTAAAACTTCATGAACCGCGCTACCCAACGATATCGGTCTCCCCGCCCACGCCCCTTCTACCCCGCAAAAAAAGATGATGCAATATGCACGTTCTATTGCGCCACCCTGTATAAGAGATAACGAGATAAAACTATTTTGATAACGAAAAAGATTATAATAGGTGGATTTTGTACTATAAAAACTTCATGACTGAAAAAGTTCCTATATTTATAAAGGTGACATAAAGAAAAGATTATTCAAAATGTCATTGTAAATAGATTTGTATTTAATAATTCTTTTAAACAACAAATAGAATAAATATATGTTTTTAGTTTATAAAAAAATTAAATAAATAAAAGGCAGATTAAAATATAAAATGGATAATAGTCCTATAGGTTACTGTGTTGGAAATAGGTAAACGCGAAGGTTGTCATGAAAAGTTAATGGGTAGTTTACATAAAAGGATGGTATGATTTTGATTGAATTACGAGTGATTATAGATAAAAGATGGAATGAATGTGTTTAGGATTAGACAATCTTCCTTAAAGCCATAGGCTGGAGGTGGATTTTGTATTAAAATCCTAGTCTAACTAAACTCATCTAATGGAATTGAGAGTACCTAAGGAGTGATTGGTTTGTTGCTTAAGATACGACAAATGGTAAGGATTGATGATGTCATAGCAAGGTGTTTATAAAAGGATTATTGTTAGTTGCAATAATGGGGGTTATGATTTCGTTTTTGTTATAGTGAATATTTTCTATTTAAATGTTAAAAGAAAATCTTATATCATACATATTTTGGTACAGATTTACTGATAAATATGTTAATTATTATGTATAAATTAATATATTTTTTTGTTTCATGTATGGTGCTCATCTGCAAGAGGTCAAAAAAAATATCTGTTTTGATTTATATAATTTTGAGGTTAATTTATTGGGACTTATTTTTGTTGGATAAAGATTGTATTCCTATAGTTTCAAATTTACTTAAATTGAAAGAAATTGTAACACGGGGACGTGTTATTTAATTATTAAAAGAATATTTTTATATATATTATTTTTATTTCCTTTTACATGTTATTTGATACGTTCTCGATCATCAATTGAAATGTAATTCCCGTTTTGATTCTGCGTTCTTTATCTTTTTTAAAATTCAAAAATACTTTTTAAACAGCCAGTAGAGTTTGCATTGTAATGCAACCTCTACAATACCGGCTACCTTACCCTCCAAACCGGAACACGTCATGACGTTATGGCGGCAGGAATAGGTAAGGCGATGGTACTAATCCGGGCGAGTCGCTGCTAAACTCTACCACCTAGTCAGATGTCACGGTGTTAGTGACGGTAAGCCTGTGCTCGCCTTTTACGAGCTGCCTGGCAAGGAAGGCAGATGGTCTATTCTACAAAGGAGCCCGGACCAACACGGGGAAAAACTCTGTACCAGCTCTTTTCTTTTTTTTAATGAAACGGTGTTCCAGTCTATTCTTCTCGGCAAAGTCATAAGCAACTTCTCGTATTTTTTGAGTGGTTAATCCACCATATATAATATATTCCATAATTAAATTATATTTTTTTTAAATAATTGCACAGCTCTATTTCCATTTATTTCACTGGGAAAAGTTTTAGAATACCTGCCTAAGCTTAAAGCTGGAGATGACCTCTTCAGTCTCTTTCGCAGAGTGGCTTCATGCATCCCCAATGATTTGGCAACTGCTCTCTTTGATTCGCCTTCTTCTACAAGTTTCTTAGCGTTAAGCCACTGCTCTGGAGTACATAGACTCCTTTCACTTTTTTTTGACGTCTAGACATACTGTAAATAATATTTTGTTTTATTGTTCATTAAAAATGTAGATTTGTAATAAGTAGTAGGTGTAGAATACATTAAAAGATAAACAAATATGCAAAGAAAGCTAACATAAAAATAATTGCGCGTAAGAGTACGTGCGTACTCTTTCACATTCTGGTCAAATCTTAAACGAGCTACGTTTACCGATATCTGGTGGCGTTGAGCGGAATTACTTTCACTGTATGCTTTAGGCGTTGTCCGTGAGTACTTAACTGTTTACTTTAATTTTACTAAATATTTGCATAATTATCTCGACAATACTTCTAAAATGTCAAAAATATTAAAGGTTTTGAGTAAAAATCTTTAAACTTACGTAATTTTCGTGTTTTCCTCCGAAATCGATTTTTTTTTGCACAGCACTTCTTAACGTCGTCGTAATCTAAATACTACTTAAGTTGCGTACTCTTATCGGATGCGTACTTTAAGACCAGGTTACCCTACCATTGAACTTAAAATAGTTTTGTGCCATACATAAGGCACAAAACTATTTTAAGATTATTTATAACTAGCTGTTACCCGCGGCTTCGCCCGCGTAGTCTACTAATTTGATATTTAGCTCTCCAACACTGCTCGTTAAAATTTTAAGATAAAATGTAGCCTATATCACTATCCAAAGTTTCATCTATTTTTTTGTAAATATTAAAATCAATTCAGCAATTTTGCCGCCAAAACTGAACATACACTTTCTCTTTTCTAATTTCACCTCAGATAAATAGTAGGAATACGTTATTGTGTTTACAGTTTTATCTGCACTTCGGCAAATCTTGTGAAATTAAACTGTATGGCAAGTTATGGAAACCTCTAACAGATTTTTTTCGAAATTTTAGAAATATACATATCGTCTCTGAGGTCTTACCGTCCGTCTTCGGAATTACTTCTTGAGATCTCGGGTTCTATTTCCGGTCCGGGCAACAAAAAAAAACAAATAAAAATTTACTGTTTACTTTTAAAGGTTTTTTTTACTTTACGCAAAGAGGTTTACTGGTTTAAGCATAAAAGCGTAACAGACAGACAGACAGAGTTACTTTCGCATTTATATTATTAGTAGGGAAGTAGGGATTTTTAACCAATTTTGCTACTATCTATGTCATCATTTCTTTGTGTGTTTTTCTTTAATGATAAACTGATGTACGTGGTTGGTTCATTGTTACGGGCTTATGGTAAAAATTACTGTTAAATATTTTTCCAAAGCAAATTGTGCCACCCCCGATCACCCTCATAGGCGTTGATTTTCAAAAAACGCTTAGATATGTATCTCATAATTTGTATTGCAGAGCATTATTTCAGTGTCACGCAAAATATTTCAATAGAATTAAATTTCCCATAGAAACTTAGATAGGGGGTACTAAGTTAACCCCCAATGGGGGTGAATTTCGAAAAATCCTGAAATACGCGTTTCATCATTTGTACTAAAAAGCATTAATTCAAAGTTTCATGCAAAAATGTGCAATAAAAATATTTTTCTCGTACATACTTTGCCACTCCTTTTAACCCATCTAGGGGTTGAATTTCCAAAAAATAATATGCGTATGTCCTTCTCATGAATGCTAACTATCTACATACCAAATTTCAGCAAAATCGGTTGGGTGGTTTAGGCGTGAAAAGGTTCCAGACAGACAGACAGAGTTACTTTCGCATACAAACTTTATAATATTAGTGTGGATTATTAAATTACGAACGTAAATACAATTTAGATAAAAAAATGTCGCGCTGAAAAGCACGTTTTTATTAAGTTTGTTATTTTCCTCGCTAGGGAGCTCCGATAAATGCGTGCGATCGCTGTAAATTATTACAGTCCTATGAAAAAGGGCGCGTGCTTCGTCGCGCACGCACCGCTGCCAGCCGGTACCGCCGCAACCGCGATGTCCCTATATTTTAAACCTGTAATATCTCCGAAACTATTCGTTTAATTTACATACTGTAAAGGGCTATATTGTTCTATATTAAATGTAAAACTTATTTAAGATACTTAATTTAGATAATGATTATTGTTGTATTGCTTTAAATCGCTTCGTAAATGAGCCATTATTTTTCGTAAAAAGTAAAGGATAAAAATTGGTTATTGTAAGTTATCCCTAAGAGATAAACATATGCCATCGCGAACTTTTCTGTAGACCTTTTTAGGGTAAACAATACTTAGTAAATTATTTTGATCTATCTCGTAGAGTTCAGCCAGCGTTTGCAATGCAAGCGCAAAAAAATACGTTTATTTACGACTTCGCATTAGAAATCTTAAAATTTTCAGTGGTTCTCTAATGTGTGACGCATGTTATTATACATATAAACCTTCCTCTTGAATCACTCTACCTATTGAAAAAAACCGCATCAAAATCCGTTGCGAAGTTTTAAAAATATAAGCATACATACATACAGACAGACGCGAAAAGCGACTTTGCTTTATACTATGTATGTATAGATTCCTAGTCCTAGTCCTATTTATAATTTCATTAATTTCTCCAGGATGTAAACCACGTCTTTCTAGTATTTAAGATATTAAATTGATACAGTCATCAGAAGGGACGTTTGTAAATAAGCTTTCTACGTCCAAGGATAATAGTTTTGCCCTAGGAGGTAAGATCATGTCTTTAATATTACTTACAAGCTGGATACTGTTATTTAAACTATATGTTGGGTGAAGCTGTTTTTTCTTTGATTATAATGTTTAGCGCTTTAGACAACTCATATGCTGGGGCGCCAATGTAAGAAACAACCAGACGTATCGGACAATCATCTTTATGAACCTTTGGCAAGCCATACAGTAGTGGTGGGCGAGGATTCATTTTAGTTAGTCTTTGTTGAGAAGAAGTTGTAGGGAACAGAAACTTCGATTTTTTTTAAACAATTCGAATGTCATCTTAGAACTTTGTAGTTGGATCATATCGTCGGCTTAGAGTGTAAACCTGCTTTCGAACTTATAGGTAACTCTACAGGAGAGACAAAAAATATTCCTGAAAGAAAACAAATCCTTTTTAAGGAGCGGTTTTAACACAGATGTGTTTTGTTTATTCTTTAAATATTAAAATAATAAAAAGTTAGTAATTCGAGTTTTTATTTGATAATTAACAAATTTGTTAATTAATTTAAAATGTTAATTAAAAATTGATACATTTTTAAATAAGTGCTTAGCAGGTTTTCATTCTTAATATTTAGTAACTACCTTCTTATTTTAAACAAAGGTGTTGCAATTTAAATAACTTGTTTGAATAGTATAGGTATTAGGAACATATTTTTTCAGTCTCAATCATTAGTCTCAATCATTACTTATTATTATTAATTACTTACTAGAAAATTTTAACACAGTAATTCAAAAACCAAATTCTCTTCATAACAAAAACTCTTTTACTCTTCTCTGCTTTATTTCTTTACTCGGCAACATGTCTATTATGAACGTTTATAAATCATCTTCAAACCTAAGAGGAACTAACCTCCTATCGCATCAGTACTAATGAACAATCATTATTATCACAATTACTATAACTAAGTCATACTTAAAATTATACCATCTTTTCGTAACAATACAAAAATCTCTTAGTTTAGGAACTAAACACCAGTCATTCGCAACAGTTATTAATATATCCTATGACTAGTCATGAGGTAAATTATCATAATAAGAACGATAGAACATCATAACTTCGGGTAGAGTATTTTTCAAATATTGCAAATCTTCAAACTTCCTCTTTGTGATATTTCGTCTTGTTAAATAATGGTTTCTCAGGGAATCTAAAGGCAAAGCAATTACTGCCGATGATTTTCGTTGCGGTAGAATTTTCCATGGTTCTGTAAATCTTAATTTGAAAAATATGGATTATATTGAAGTGCTCTTATATCTGTGACTTAAGCATCACCTTTCTCCCGTCCTGGACTCATGCTTTT
>NJDD01017940.1:51254-61574 GCA_002245505.1 Calephelis nemesis | reverse complement strand
TTGGAATAAGGCGGACTATGTGTGACATAATTTTTACATTCATACATCCCCTTAAAGGACTTAGTTTGAAGATACGTATCAACGTAAAAAAAATACAGTAACATTATTCTCTAAAATGTATCAAGGCGATATTATTTTCACAAAATATCAAAAACGAATGGCTGGCACTTGTTTTGAAGGGTCACCGTACCCTCATATATATTTTATCGCTTCCGGACCCGGTCAGTGCCAGAATGTCGGACCTTTATGTGTGCTATTTTCCGGTTGAACGCACGGGAATCCCCCGTATCTACGCTACGTGATATTTTTACTCCGGCCATCTTTAATATCATACTTTGAGTACACAGAACATGTTTTCCAATATCTGAAAATTTCTATCAACCTTTAAAATGTATTTAGGTTTATGAAATAATACGAATGGTATCTCGTAACGAGTTTTAGTTTGTAGATATATAAACGCGGTAAATTGTATCAATAATGATATTCTGAAAGGGAAAGTATGTTTCTTGGTCCTCTCTTTTCCTACCGCCATTATGACTGTGCCATGTTCCAGCCCGAGGTAGGGTAGACGGTAGACTTGTACAATTAGGAGCCTAACATCGCAACAGCAGGATAACGATGCACCTTTAACATCTATGGTATCAATAGGTCAAGAATATCTTTTCATCAGGAGATCTGTGTGCTTTTGACTTTTCACATAAAAAAACACTAAGATCCTTTCAGAACAAATGAGTAAACGGCCGTTGCTTCGGCGCATTCGGTGGGCACCACGTTTAAGTGCGTGCCTTTCACCACGAAACTGCCGCGCGCTACGATATACCACTCCAGTCATACAGTTAAGGGAGAATCGTTATTTCAACACATTGTTGTCAACTTTCAACGAACTATATACAAATGTAATATACTCCTAAAAAGTCCAAAGCTTACATTATATATTCAGTTAGAATAGTAACTAAGGCATTGCAAACATATCTAATAACAAACAAACATATGTTGGGTTTGTAGAAAATAACGGTTCTTCAAACTCCACTAAACAAATGTACACCAAACGCTTAGCTCACATATTTCATCCCAACGGAACTAGAGAGCGGTCAGTTTGAAAATGTCCCTCCACGTCGCCCATTTTACACTCCGTTGCGCTCCAATTCCTGCTTTACTATTGAGTTATGTTTCATACGTTCATACGTCCATGGTAATTTAATTTGCCGTGTCGTACAAATAGTGTTATAAACATACTAATCTCGGGCTGCGGCTTTGTACGATATTCAAGTATTTTTGTTCCATTTGATAATTAGGTACCATTGATAAATGATATAATACTAGCTGTTGCCCGCTTCGTTGCCGGTAGTTTTTTTTACGTAAGAGGAGGCCAACGAGAAAGTGAGTCACCTAATGGAAAGTGATCACAGCCGCCCACGGACATCCGCAACACCAAAAATATCACAGATTGCCGACCTTTAAGGAATGAGTACGCTCTTTTATCGAAAGTTCCCTAGTCATATTCGTTTGGAAATACCGCCCTCGGTAACTGATTTCACAAAGACGTTTTTCGGGGTAAGAAATGTCTTCGGAATCGCACAGTTGTAGATCGCTACGCATCATGATGATGGGCATGATACTTTGAAGCTCTGATGCGATATCCGAAAGTAAAACTCAGCAACAGAAATCGAACTAAACAAATCCTCAGAGAATTCCCCAGTATAAAAATGGTAAAAAACAGTGAGTGACCCAACATCTCTATTCAACTCTAAAGAATTAAGCCGATCATTAATTGCCCGGTCTTAGCATAAGCTCATCTTTTACTTTATTTTGATGTAATCTAGAATATTTTTCATAACAATTGTAAATTTCAACACAAAATGTAATTGTGATAAAATTTTGACGTAAGGCAACAAGTTCTATTAATGTTTCAGAAGGCTTTTAGGGCCAACTACGCACTAACTTCTGAGTCGGAAAGTTTGACAGTTGAATTCAGACCATTAATGCTAAATTCATTTCAATAAACAGGTTTCTTCTTAAGATTATTATATATTTTTGAAATAACTATGTAACCTGTAACCTTTGGTCTAGCGGATCGGCGTCGGACTTGACCTCTTGAGGTTCCAGGTTCGATCCCAGTACCGCGCAACAAAAAAAATTTGAAAGTATGTATTTTTAATTTTCTAATAAAAAATAACGTTGCGCGGGAATGGATATGTGCCCGGTTGGCAATAAGCTTGCTACCTATTACATTGTGGAACTTAGTTTGTTATTGATTAGTTTTTCAGCTAATCGTGCCCTGGTTGTGCCTCTGCCTCCCTCTTCGAAGAAATATTACTTACCTGCATTAAAATATACATATAAATAAATTTCCTCTTCAATCTCTTTATCTATTATAAACACCGTATCAAAATCCGTTAAGTAGTTTTAAAAATTAAACATACAAAGGGATATAGAGACAGTGGAAGCGACTTTGTTTTATACTATGTAGTGATATTACATCAATTTCTGTTTTCTTAACCTCGCTAAAATTTTTTGCCTTTTTTGCCTAAGTGCAGGAATAAATGAAAAAGAAAAATCAAAACCCATCTTTAGATTAGCACGAGAAACCGACGTGTAACAATTATTCAACACAAATTAGAAATTCGAAATAATGACATTCTCCAAACTTATTTCAATAAAAAAAAAACTACTTTAAAAAACCGACTACAAAACTAATAAGTAAAAAAGGTTTAATATTAATTAAATACTACATGTTATTTACAATGTGCCAAGTTTTCTAATGGGTTTGAAGTCGGTGCCAAGCATTAAACTAATAATTATATCATAAGTACTAAATTGTCTTGGCACCGACTTCAAACCTATTAGGAAATGGCACATATAAATAACATGTAGTATTTAATTAATATTAAACCTTTTTTATTTTTTATTTTGGTAGTAGGTTTTTAACGTGGTTATTTTATTTAAAACTTTTTAGTTTATTGTTAATATGATTTAATTTAATAAAAATAACCGTCGGTTAGGTGAAAGTAGATAAAAAATGCTCATAAAACAAAAACGAATGAGCCTAACTGACTCAAACTAATCCGCATCAAAACAATAAAGAATTAAGCAAATCGGTTCAGAAACCTCGGCGAAACCATAAAAAATATATATACTGGCTGAATTGAGAACCTCCTCCTTTTTTAACTCGTTTAATAAATAGAACTCTGTAACATTTTATTGTAGAATTGAATAAAACACAAAAGCCACCTGCGATAAGTTTTTTCAATAACGCTTTATCTGATTCGAGATCAGAGAGAAGTTACTGAAAAAGCTTATCAGAATTTTTCGCCTACGTGCTTTTGAAAACGAGACGAATATTAAATGTGTCTGCGGATAACATCTTCAGGGTGACATTATGGCGTGGAAAGGGAGAATCGGGTATTCATCCTGTCAAGACCGTTACTGACGATTCGGTTTTATGAATTACCTACTTCAAAAGTACTCCCGTCTGTGAAGATATGAAAATTTGTATTTGTATTGTTTGTATTTATTCAGTGGGTGTTTGGAATATTACATATTTTTTTTGTAATTAATGTTATAAATATTTCATGTTATTTATTTGAAACTTCTATGAATAAGTACTCGTATATATGTTTATCTTTGTGTAAAGTACTCCCGTCAGTAAAGATATGAAAATTTGTATTTTTATGATTTGTATTTATTCAGTAGGTTCATGGAATATTAGTAATTTTGATTTAATATAATTAATGTTATAAATATTTCATGTTATTTATTTGCAACTTTTATGAACAATTATATATGTTTATCTTTGTGTAAAGTACTCCTGTCTGTAAAGATATGAAAATTTGAATTTGTATAATTTGTATTTATTCAGTAGGTGTTTTGAATAGGTATTAGTTATTTTTTTTAAATTAATGTAATTAATATTTCATGTTACTTATTTGCAACTTTTGTGAATAAGTTTATCTTTGTGTGTTCTAATTTTTGCAAAAAAGTGAAAAAATATACCTACACGCCCATGTCTCCGATTTTTGATTTAATTTTACTGTGTTGAATAATTTTAGCCTTAAAAATGTTTTAGTTTAAATTTTTTTTGCTTGAAAAGTTTTCTTTCGATCAAAAAAAATGTTTGATTTGCCATCTATCACATAGTGGGACTTAGTATCGTTAGCTAGCTATGGATGCCCTGGTTGTGCCTCTACCTACCTTTTCGAGGATACTCTTGCGTGAAGATACTCTTTTGGAGTTTTACAAAACAGAACCAAAACGAAACTGCGCTATCGTCTCCCTAGCTAACTCTTTGTTACATTCGCTTGAGATAATTGAAATCATTGAACTGCAACCTAGTTGGTTATGTAGAGGGATCTTCGTTAACTTTCCTTTGATTACTCTCTCGTGAACAAATGCCTGCTGTTACAATAGTTACTGTGTTCTGGTATACGATGCACTAGTTACGTAGACGAAACTTTGTTTTAACGCCATGTTAATTAAACTCGAAGTTACGCCATTTTTTCGACGTAAAAGTTTTCGAAGTTATGCCATTATTTCGACGTGAAAGTTTTGCTAGTGACATTCTAATGACTGGGGAAAAATCACCTTTTAATACGCGTAATAAATCTTCCAAATTTAATTGATGCAAATTTCGTTACACAAACTTAGTTGTCATCTCTCGACCGCCTCGTTGGTCGAGTGGCTAACGTACTCGCCTAGCTGCATCGACGAATCGCGAGGCTCGGGTTCGATTCCCGACGGGGGCAGGCATTAGTGTGATGAACATTTAGATGTCTGCATTTCCGGGTCTGGGTGTTTATTAAATTTAATATGGTATCTATTTAAGTATTTCCATGTAACAGTATCGTTGACTAACACCCATAACACAAGCATATAATTTGCTTACTTTGGGGTTAGATTCAATTTGTGTGACTTGTCCAGGGATATTTATTTATTTATTATTTATCTCTGTGGTCTAGCGGTCCAGGTGCTGGGCTTGAATTCATGAGGTCCCGGGTTCGATTCCCGAGTCGGGAAACAAAAGAAAATATGTTCTTTTTCCTAATTCCTAATTTAAAAAAATGCCTGCTATTACAGTAGTTGCTGTTTTCTGGTATACGATGCCCTAGTTGTGTAGATGAAACTTTGTTTTAACGCCACGTTAATTAAATTCGAAGTAATGCCATTTTTTCGACGTGAAAGTTAGTTAGTGACATTCTGAGGACTGGGGAAAAATCCCCTTTTAATAAGCGTAATTATAAACTTCCAAATTCAGTTGATATGATTAAAACTACATTCAAACGTGGATGAACTGCGTTTGATCTATACTTGAACCAAGTCAGTTGATCTCTTTTATTTTATTATTATATTTATATGACATTGAAAGGCAAACAAGCAGACGGATTTCCTGATGGTAAGAAATTCACGCCGCCTAGAGACACCAAAGCTGGTAATGGTGCGCTGCCAACTATGCGTTGTGATGTTAGACCTTGAGTAAAAGTAAGTTTATTGGCTACCTTATCATCCTAACCGGAACATGTCAACTGCAAGCACTGACGTTATGGTGGCAGGAATAGGTAAGGCGATGGTACCAATTCGGGCGTCACGGTACCAGTGACGGTAAGCCTGTAAAGCTCGCTGCTCTGAATGCTGCCTGGCAGGAAGGCAGATGGTATATTCTGCAAAGGAGCCCGGACCAATACGCTCTTAACTAAAAAAACTTAACTCAGTTTATTGATTAAAGTCTACTGGACAAAACCAATTAGTCAAAGTTAAGCACAAAGTACATTTTTTTAATGGCTATCAAGTTGATAAACTAGCGTTTTTTACAACTTCACCGGGCTTTGTGGGCCGAGATTTAATGCGCTTAAAACTACGACTTTGACAAACATCAATAAAAGAACAACATCGTAATATGTGTTTACTTTTATCAATATTTCTTTTTGATCGAGTATTATCCCAGGGTTCTTGTAGCATCTTTGGATAATATAGTCACGGTCTGGTTCGAAAGTAGACACCGCTTAAAAACTCTTATTAATGGAATTTTTAATATTACGAAATAATCTTAAGTATATAAACATTATTAAAAACTCTTTTTAACAATAACCATATTTAATTTTATAACAATAAAATATGTTATTAAGGCATTTGGAAATGTTCACATTTTTTGTTTAGATATTTTCGGAGATCAAACAAATATAGTACACATCAGTGACATTTCACCTTCAAATTGATCGGGTTTTGTCCGAGAGTGGCGTCAAGAGTCTTCAAAACCGTTATGTTTGTATGAATAGTGCAATAAATGTGGAGGAAACCAGAAAGTTCTGCAAGTTTTGGTTCTCAATATTCTCTGCCTACCTTGGGACTTGGCGTGATGATGCATTCATATGTATTTCTTTTTCCGGAAACACTTACTTGTGACATTCCTCGAAGACAATAAAATCCACTCACTTGTGTAATATGCTTCCGATAAGTAAAACATCTATTACGTCTTAGCGTCTATATAGAACCTTAAAATAAATAATAAAAAAGGGATAAAGGTGTTTATACACGATCGATCGCATATCCGTGCATCAGAAGCGAGTGAGGCGGAAGCACCCAGGGCACTGCACAGCGAATTTATCATACTCCCGTGTGTACCGTACTCATATACTAAAGGTTCTATCTGAATGAAATATTGAAAGGATTTTTGTATTTGTTTTCTCTTAAATTTCACAAAAAATACCTTTTGTTTATGTCTGAAGAACTGAATACTCATATCTAAAGTTACTAGTAGTCGCCCATTGGTCGAAATTCGACCTTAATAAATTTGAATATCGTGTTGATAAGAACACCATCTTCATTTCTCAAAACCAACTAGGTACATTGTTTCTAAACTGTATGATTATAGTTTGTGCGCCATCTATGATCTTTTATCGTTATCAACAATATATTTGTTTGTGTGTGTCAAACAAATAGTTGTACGTGTAATGTTTTATTTTTTGAATTAATGCATTTTATAAATATTATCATTAAAAAATATTAGCGTTCTGCACTTCTCCTACACATAAACTATACGTGTGCCAAATTTCATATTCCTCCGTCAGCGCAATTTTCATAAAAAGGGGTCCAAAGTTTTTGCTTCACGTATTAATATACAGATATTGTACTAAGCTTGATTTATTATTTCGCCGTCTTGATGGTCGAGGGGATAACGTACACGCCTAACACCACCGACCAATTCCGTTCGGGTTTGATTTCCGATAGAGGCAGGCATTTGTGTGATGAACATTTAGATATCTGCATTATCGGTCTGAGTGTTTATTAAATTTATTTTGGGATCTATTTAAGTATTACTATGTATTATAATTGTTGAATAGCACTGATAACTCAAGCAGATAAATAAATTACTTTTAGGTTAGATTTAATTTTTCCAGAGATATTTTTTTCACTTATTTATATTTTGGTAGTTTTATGTATTGTCTCTATGATCTAGCGGTTCTGTGTTGGACTTGACTGTATGAGGTCCCGGGCTCGACTTCTGGGTCGTGCAACCAAAAAAATTTATTTTTTCAATTCATAAAAAACCTTTCCCGGGATTTCATATGTGTCCGTTTGGCAACAAGTTTACATACCACAATGTAATGGTGGTCCATTGCCTATGTCTTTGGGCGTGAATGTACTTGAAAGAATGTGATGAAGATGACCCCATCTTTTTCCAGTGAAAACATCTAACGTTTTGGATTGTAGAGAGCAGCAATTTGTCCGGGTAGCCACCGCTTTACCTCTTTCTGTCATCATGTTTTGGAGGTTGGAGGGTAGAGTAGTTTGTAAACAATTACAAAAGACAGCGACGCACCTATATAATTTATGGTGTCTAAAGGTTTTCTTATGTCATAAAGAGAGCCGTGTCCCTGTTCAACATCTTAACATATAATAAAACAAATTTTTATTTTCCACTAGCTTTTAACCGCATGCCAAACTATACAGAATCTATATAATTGTAGCATATGTATTCTGATATATAACTAAATTACTTTGAAGATTTTTTATTATGATATTGGAAGGAAAACAAGCAGACGGATGCCAAGAATAGGCATAGCACAACAAAATACATCAGCTTAGATGTAACTGACCATCCTGACAAAATTTTTTTTTTTTTGTTTGTATAGGAAGTCAAACAAGAAGACGGATTTCTTTATGGTAAGAAAGGTGGTACCCAAAGGTGGTAATGGTTCTAAACTAATATATTATTATTAGCTAAAAGCTAAAATATTATATTATTATTATTATGTCATGGCGGCAGGAGTAGGTAAGGCGGTAGTACCAATCCGGGTGAGTCGCTGCGAAACTCTACTACCTAGTCAGATGTCACGGTGTTAGTGACGGAAAGCCTATACTCGCCTTTTACGAGCTGCCTGGCAGGAAGCCTAGATTAGATTTAGGAAGGATCAGAATCCGTTCAGCAAGTTTTGGATGTCATAGTAAAAAAAACATCCATTCATTTACATGTCCACAAACTTTCACATTTAAATATTAAGGGTTTCATTCTTATAAAACTTAAAACTATATAAAAAAATATATATATTTCTACAACTTTTTAACAATATCCTTCTTTGTATTGAGAAGTTAGAGATAAATTCTCCATCTTTAAATGTAATCCTCGAAAGAATAGAAATATATTTTTTGAATTGCTCCCAAAGCTTTTCATGAATTGCAAATAAGGTTAGAATAACTAAATATTTCGTTGGAATTTTGTTGTGATTGAATGTTGAAAGAAATTTTCAAATTCCGAACGCCCCCAGTAAACGTCAAAGAGGTTTCCGACGGAAGAGCGGGTTCGAATCGCGATAATAAAATATTGGTTTTGGCAAACTTTCGCCGGGCTCAAACTTCGGGCAATTTTTCTTCAAGCGTCAATGTCAGCAGCAATAATTCACAACTTTCACAACAGCCTCATAAATATTGTCAGGGATAGTGAATAGGAAAATATTGACCAGGGCAAAGTTGCCAAGCCGAGAAACTTTTTGCTGATGATATAAAATATACAGATTTACTTATTCAACACTGTAATACGGTACAATAGGACTAAATATGGACAACTTTTTTGAACATATTAATAAATTAAGAAGAAGTAGTATGGTAAATAAAGTAACTTTTTCAATGACTAGTTTTCCCCTATTGATCCGGATCTGTTAAGGAGAATAGACCATCTGAGGTCCTGATTGGCAGCTGGTAAGAGGCGAGCAAAGGCTAAACAAGTCATTACCAACAAGACCACTAGTGGTAGAGTACTGTACAAAAACCTGTCTGAGTTGGAATCCACCGGCTAAAATATTCCTGCCACCATAGAGACAATATCATGCTCAGGGTAGACTTCCACGATTAGTCTTACACCTCAGTCATAGGACAGCGATTTCGTCATTTTTTGCCATTGACGTGTTCCGGTTCGAAGGGTTAGGTAGTCGGTTAACTTAATTTTTCTTGAAGCCTAACATCCCGGCCTCAGGTTGGCATCACAATATTACCATCTTTGGTGTCTCTAGGCGGCGTAAATTTCTTACCATCAGGAAATCCGTCTGCTTGTTTACCTGCCAATATCATAAGAAATCTTAATCTTAGCTGCTCAAGAATAAAGTCTACAGAAAAACAATACAAATTAAAAACCGTCTACAAATTTTAGGCTTCATCAAACTAAGCTCTTAAAATATAAAAGTCTAGATTACAAAAATAAAAACTAAAAACCGTCTGCAAATTTAAGACATCATCAGACTTAGCTTCAGAATATCAATGTAGTCTGCAGAATATCAATAAAAATTAAGAACCGTCTACATATTTTAGGCTTTATCAAACAAAGCTCTTAAAAAATAAAAGTCTAGATAACAAAAATAAAAATTTAAAACCGTCTACAAATTTAAAGTTCCATCAAACTTAGCTCTTTAATAATAAAGTCTACAGAATAACAACAATAATTAAAAACCGTCTATAAATTTAAGGCTTCATCAGACTAAGCTCTATAAAAATAAAGTCTACAGAAAAACAATCAAAATTAAAATACCGTCTTCAAATTTAAGGCTTAATCAGACTCAGCTCCTAGGTAATAAAGTCTACAAAATCACAATAAAAATTAAAAACCGTCTACAAATCTAAGTCTTTAGAAGACTTAGCTCTATAAAAATAAAGTCTACAAAAAAACAATTAAAATTAAAAACCGTTTACAAATTTAAGGCTCCATCAAACTTAGCTTCTCAAGAATAATGTCTACAGAAAAACAATAAAAATTAAAAACCGTCTACAAATTTAAGGCTCCGTCAAACTTAGCTTCTCAAGAATAATGTCTACAAAAAATGACAAAAATTAAAAACC